>JAVQJF010028192.1:0-124504 GCA_036023855.1 Gadopsis marmoratus | reverse complement strand
TGTTTGTTCTTTTGTTGGGGTTTAGGTGGGACTTTAGTTTAGGAGGGGTTTTGTTCTGTTTCTTGTATTTCCTTTGGCATCCACCCTGAGTCCAGCCTCCCCCACTTATTGCCCCAAGAGCCTACCCGCACTTTCACAACTACCCAAACCATACCGGTTTGGTGCAGCAATCGTGGCTCAGATCAGTCGTTTGTTTGTTATCGTCCTCCCCTCCCCTAGACACAGGAATGGGGACGTAACAAATATCAAGACACAGACAATGCTTCAAGGTTGAATTGTAAAGAAAAATCCGGGGCAGAACAAACAGGAGTACGTGTTTAGGCTCTCAAAAGCTTGTTGAGGGTGAAATGCACTTGAACTGTTTAGTGGGGCAGCTACTGAGGAGACGTTCTTGCACTTGCACGTACAACTCTCAGAAGTACAAAAGGTCTTTCTGTAAATTGCACCTTTTATTTTGGGGTAATACCCAGGATCAGAAATGGATGCTGTATGAGGCACCAAGAACGAAAATGCAGTGTAAAGCTCAGGTCATCTTTGGTCTCATCACTTATAAACACCTCATGTTCTCTAGCACGCGGTCAAATTAATTGTGCTAGCATAACTAATTTTAACTCAAGTCAAGTCATCTTTACTTTAAGAGCTTCTTTTACAAATGTATCAAGCTCCTGCTTGGAGATTAAAGTTCAGGACTATCCCTCTAACCTCATTACCTGAAGTATAACGAAGCCCCCCCAAAAACTATGGGTCCAAGGCCTGTCAGGTCACTACTTATGGAGACTACGGTACACACACCCCGGGGGCAACACCCAAATCTGCTCATGCAGCTCTCCTGCTATTCTGCCCTATCTTCACTTGTGCAGTATTGTACGTGACATGGGTGGGTGCACACACACACACACACACACACACACACACACACATTGTACAGTAAAGTGCATCACATGCATACACACACAGCTGCACACCACACCACGCCGAAGCTGTAGGAGAGACCCAATCTGCTTGGTTGGGACAGTTGTCTTACAAGGTGTCGTACGCTGACTGGACATATGCTGACCCCTTACGATTTTTTTTGTGCTGACTTTCTCGTTGGTGCCTCTTTGTGTCATGAATTTGTGCTGAGTTTTGTTGGGGGGGGGGTGCAGAGGGAGGAGGAGATTGTGCGTAGTGTTTAGGGTATAAAAGAATGTTATTGTTTAGAACAACATTTGTTGGTCTGTGTGTGCGTGTCTAAGTCACGTTGCTTGGTTCATGCTGGAGAAAGTAAAGACAGGAAGCTGTTACGGAGCCATGTCAACTGAAGAGTAACTGTTAAATTGACCTACACACACACACACACACACACACACAGTTCTGTTTCCATCACTGCAGAAAACATTATATTGACTTACATTCATTTCCTGGAGACTTACCCTAACCGTAACCATACTCATTACTCGCCTAACCTAGACCGCATTCTTTTAAACCTAACCTTAACCTAAATAGAACCTTACCTTAACCTTAAACTAAGTTGTCACACTAAAATGTAATGATTTAAGTTGTGGGGACTTGCTGTTTTGTCCCCAAAAGGAAGGTGCGTCCCCACAATGTGTCCATACAGATTGATGTCCCCACAACATGAGTTATAGACAAATGAACACACAACCTATAGAAATAGCGTGTGTGACTTGTATATATGCATAGACTAGTAGGCTTTCACACAGCAACACACACTGCAGCCCTTTCACTCCCAGCTCAATCTGTGGCTCGTCCATGTGAGTGACTCCTGACAGAATGTATGTGACTAGAGTTAAAGGTAAACAAACACACTCGCACCTCCAGAGTGAGCTTGTCACCTGCTCACACCACGGAGAGTCGAAGAGAAGAATCTGGGAGAGGCGACTGGGGGAATGGGAACAACGACCTAAGCGTGTGGATCTTGGTGCTGTCTCGTGAAGGTGTGAATCTGTCATTATCGAACATCACAGCTAGCAAAATACACCAGGACATAGACTGGCACAGCAAGTGGATGCACACACAGGCATACCTGCAGAGTCCTCACATGGAAAAATATTCATGAACACGAACTTGTCCCTATGCAGGCATATATCTTTATGTACACATGCATACACTCCAACACACCCCCACTGTGCCACAGTCCTTGGTTAGCACTAGGAGGTCACCCACAGTAAAAGTCTACTGTTCATCATGCCACGTCAAATCCTGCTGCAGCGTGGCTGTGCATGTCAAAAAGGCCTTTCTCCAAGAAGCCTGACAAGATGCAAAAGGATCAGTCACGCTGTACCGGAAAGATACCGTCACCAGAATCCGTTACGACATATTGAGGGGGGGGAGAAGAAAACTGTGACACGTTCCACAAAAGCCATGCTTAAAACAGGAGCCGTAGAGTTATTTGGTGATATTAATGTATGGCGACACCTAGCAGAAACAAAAATCAATAAAATTATTTATGACATCTCCATCTCCCCTGTCTGTAATACTATTCAAATGGGAGCAATGATGATAAGGCTTTGGCCAAGGCTTCTATAAAAGAGGGGGAATTGAAGACACGGATGATAGAGGGGCCCCAGATAGCTGGCTTCAGGCTGTCTGCAGTGCCATAAGCTGTTGTTTTATTTCTCGTTTTGTGGATGTAATCAGAAGAACAGATACAGTATGTAGTTGGCAGGGAGGTCTGAGGGTTATCCCCATCTCTGAAATCACATAGCACATAATCTAAATACTGTACGCTCCATGAGGAATTATAGAGAAATGTGTCATCTTGGATCTATGAGAATGTGGCCAGAAATTGAACACACACACAGCAGTGAAATCCATAATATAAAATACAACAATAGTATATTTGACTTACTAATGCTATATCTGAAAATCACAAAATGCTAAATGGACTTCTGAATTGTCAGAAAGAATTAGAATAAATAAAGATGTTGGGACACATATGGTTTAACCTCTTAAACATTCTTATTCAGTGCACCCATACTGAATATTTAAAACAGACTTAACTACATGTTTCCTAAATCTATGAGTAAACACTTCAAGTGCACTGCGTAATGCATTTTGCCATAGTGTGCCTATTTGCTGCTTATGAGTGTGGTTTCCTTACAGATTTAGAGTGGATTTCATTCTAATCTTCTGGGTTTACTCCATGTACAGTCCAACGGCAGCTTTGGCTTACAGGAATTTCTGACAGTTGACAGTCACCCCTGGTTGTCTTGTTAGAGCTCAGCAAGGCAAGCACGAGCACACACACACACACACACACACACACACATGCTCTCGCACATAGAAGCGGAAGGAGAGCCAACTGTACACTAAATAAACCTGCTTGTCATAATAATGATGAGAGCCGACTCCATTATGTTCTTTTGAGTTTATTTCTCTGATTTACCACAGTCAAAGCGACGCGTGCCTGGGACGGTCTCCAAGGTTGCTGTCAGGGGGAATTTAATGTCCTTGGCTTTAGCGTCTTTCTGGGAGCCTGTCACATCGGCTCAGCACTGACTGGCATACCAGCCGGGACCTCTGGCATTGTGAATATTAATAGAATATTGATATCGCCAAAACACTGCGGTGGGATTCTCATGTCTTCTACCCCCCTCTCTCTCTGCAGGACTTTAACTCCCCCCTCCCCTCCATATGCATGTGATCGCCTTTTTTCTTAATTTGATAACACCTGACACTTCTAATGTTATGCAAAACCCAATTCATTAGTGTTTTTACTACATCTCCTTATCATTAAATTAATTATTAATTAAGTAAAAAGGTGTGTTTAATGCTTCAATTTTCAGCAGAGGTTTTTATGGTCAGTGGGAGCTCACACACACACACGCACAACCACAGTTGTCATAGCAATTGCATAAGCCACAATATGCATGTACCTTCATGTGGACATTTTTTAAAAGCAATGACTCAGCCATAAAAAAAACTGGGAGCTCTTCCAATGATCTTTATTCATGTTTCCGCTGCTGCAGTTACACCAACCAGTACTGGCATGACCCCACAAGTGCTTTAAACCCTCTCATACATGCTGGTTTCCTTTCCCAGGCTCGTTGTGGATCCCACAAAGCGTCAGTAAAGTGTTGGAGTATTTATACACCATATACCGGGGTGAGAAATTTGATTGCACAATACATGTTTAATTTTTTGAGAACTGAAATGTCAATTTGTTTTGTCATTTTTTAACACGCCCAGTTCCCAAAAGCATGACAAATGTCTTAGCACTTAAAGACTCTGAAAACGTGGTTTCACATCTTAGTGTTTCTCTATGCTCCGCGACCCGGCCCCGGATAAGCGGTGGAAAATGGATGGATGGATGTTTCTCTATGACATTAAATATTTGTCACTAAAAAACAACAATTAAAGCTAAAGTTGGAAATGATCCTCTTTAAGAATAACATCCTAAAACCTAGCTATTCTGCTTCATCAGAGCTGTTTGCGCTTGATGTTGATCACATTTGTAATCAATACCAGCAGCTGACATCGCAACTGTCATCATATTTGGATTGAAACCATGCTGAACTCTGATTGGGAACCCTGAGCCCTCCCCACCCTCAAATCAGTGGGAAAAAAAAGAAGGAATAAAAAGAACAATACAGAAATCTCTCATGTAAACATAAAACTCATATTGGACGTCATTGTTCCTAATAAGAAGCTGGTTGAGAGAAATTGGCTTTAAGGGCCTTTAATGGCTTTTAGCACCATAAATATCAAACCTAAACTTTGAAGCAAACAACTTCATTGTATTCTCTTATAATATTGAGTCACATGCATTCTAATATATTTAATCACAAGGGGCATTGATTTTGATGTAAACATAATTATCAAAGAGCGTCAGACTAAATTGGCCTGACAAGATAGAGAGTTCATTATCAGCCAAAACACTTGGGAGTGTGTTAGTCTAATTAATTTTCTATAATGAACCCAATGTTTTTGCTAAGCCCGGAAATACCTCAATGACACATTGTTTACTGCGAGACCTCATCCCAGCTCTTCTGGGTTTTGCGGGGGAAAGCGTGTGTTGGGTTGTGTATGGCAGTAGCCTGTGTGTTCGTCTCATCAGCAGTTCTGTAAGTCCAAATGAATAATAACATTTGAAAAATCCGACAACATGTAGCAGTATATTGCGATTGAAAGGTTATTGTATTCCACGTTTACTTGTCTGCAAAGCAATACTTCAACAAGGTGCAGGTTAAACCCTGAATTTTAAGGCTATGGAACATATCAAAGTTCCTGCATTTTGGTCAGATTAGTGCTGTCCCCTCCCCTGCATGCTCTCTCACTCACCATACAGGGCGGCGATGGCATCAGAAACCATTTTCAATAATTGATTCCGCACTCTAATTGAACAGCACGACTGAACGACATAGCTCATTACTTTACTCGTTAGTTAATTATCGGAGAAGTAGGACAAGTCAATAAAAGTGAAGGCAGTAAATTCCGATACTAATTAGCCGCGCTTCCTTCAAGACATATTTAAAGGCAGATTAGTTACCTGAATGTCCCGCGACGGGATAGGAGGGGGCTGGTGGTGGTGGGTGGGGGGTATGGGGGGGGGGGGGGCATAAGAGTGTTGGCTAAGGTTAGCTGCTTGAAATCATTAAAATGGGAGAGATCATAGTTACAGCAACGTGATGGAATTCCCCATAAGGCAGCCTTTCAACCACATGGGGATTCAAGGTGAAGAGAGTGAAGAGAAATCAGCACAGGGGCAAATCTGAATTTGCTCTTTCCCTTTCCGTCAAAATGACGTGTTAGTGGTATTCATCTTTTTTGTTTTCAGCCATCTCTTTTTGTTTTTTATGTAAATAAATATACAATTCGAACAAAGTAGAGGCACGTACAGAGGTGATATTTCGAACTAAATAAAAAAAGTTTGAATAAATGATCCAATAAACAAATGAGCAAAATAAATAAATAAATAAATACAATGGACAAAATAAAGCACCATATAAACCTGCAATGCTCCCTCGTGATTACAAGCTGTACATAGTAATATTGTGTGTGACGCGTCAGTAATATCAACTGGGACTGTGCCTTTGACATATTGCTCCAAATTGATTAATGAGGAGAATTGATTAAAACTATTTATTCCCTTTCATTATGAGCCTCTCTGCCTCTATTTGTTTTCTTGGCTAATGCCGCTGATAATAACCGTTTGACATATTGGGCCCACTGTGAATAGCCGTGACTGGGTTCATGCACTCCTAACAGGAGGGGTTTACAACAGTAGCGCAGATGCCCTGTCAGCCAATCATAAGGCAGGAAAGAGGTGTCTTTGTTGCCTTTGGTGTCTAGTATCTTTTTCACATGCAAATGCTGCAATGTGATAATAAACACCTGACATGGAGCATGACTGAATTTTCCTCCCTGTTCAATCAAAGGCGCTCTCCTTATTGCAGCTCCCAACCCTCTGTTGCCCGTCTCTTTCTGTCACTTTCCTCTTTCTGTAAGATTTCATCACCCTCTCCCTTCCTTTCCTATGCTGTCGTTTCTCTCCTCATTCATATTTCTCTCTACATCCCTGTTGCTACTTTTCTTTCTTCCCCTCTCCTCACGTTCTCTCTCTTTCCTCTACATCCACTTCCTAGCCTGTTACTCTTCCTCCCTCCCTTTCCCTCAATTCCTGCCTCCCTCCTATCACTCAGCTGTTTTCACAGTCATACATTATCACTTTTTCCGTCAATTGGCTTTAACTGTGCTAAGTTTCGCGAGAAGCCATTGGCCCCCCTTGGGGACAAGGAAATGACAGAAGGCGGCCTTTATTTACCTCTGTGGCCCCTACCGTGTCGTCTGCTTAATCATGTGGCTAATCGACAACACTGTCTCCCCACTCGCCCGCACCCGGACAATGGGGAACCTCATTCATATTTAATACAATAGAGTGTTTAAGTCATTGCACGCGTCTGAGGAGGAGGATATTGTGTTTCATTGTGAAGGGCTCCACAGGGACCTCCTCCCTGCCCACCCAGGCCTCCCTATCTGCCCTCCTCCTCCCAACTAGCATATGCTTGGCACTTCTGGTGTTAAGCAGGCGGGCCCCGGCCAGTGCAGCTGGCTAACTGCGAGGGCCCGGCCTGGTATCAAAGCATTAATTCCCATGATTAATTCAAATGGTTAATTCTGCTTTATCATGGCTTAAGAAAAATTACCAAGACAAATATGTACTCCGCTGAAGAATGAATTACGTAGAGGTGTGTTTAATAATGCAACAGGGCGTATAATAGGGGCTCTTTTCCTTGCACTAATCTCCTCGCCACCTCCACTTTAAAGAGCATGGTGTCAAATGCTGGGCACCATGTGCTGCCTCTGTTCTTTAATAGCTTTAAAAAGGGATTTATCCCCCAGAAAACGATCATTGTGTGCTGTATCTGCTTATGCGTCTCTTGCTATTTAACCACTCCAAAGCCACTTGAAATGGCATTTCTGTAGTCCAGCTCGGCTATGGTTGAAAACCTACATAACTGCAAACACCTCTGTTGATGTGAGCAGCTGATATCTCCGTGTAGTCCCTCTCCCTGTCAGTTTCTCTCTCTCTATCTCTATCTCGCTCTCTCTCTGTCGCTGTCTTCTCTCCTCCCTGTTTCTTTAAAAGATTAACCAGGGTCATTAAGGACACCGAGAAGGTTCATTTCGTCGTTACGAGTGGCAAATTAATCATGGGGGGATGCCATTTAATGACACACTTCCCTGGACTGATTACTTGTGTTCTTGCTAATTACATTGGTTAACTACAGTGCACCTATGAAGGTCCTTTTGGTATTTGGTCTCTCAAGTCCACGGGCCTCCTTAAAGACACACTCACACGCTTTATTTTCTCCTCCGAGCAAATTAAAGGACATAAAAGAAACAGCTGTGTACGGCGCGGTGCCTCGACGAGCCCATTACTGACACGCCCGCCTGTTCCACGGAAGGAACTTAACTGTGTCCTATAACCTTAAAACGAGGGCACGCCGCTTGCTGCAGCTTTACTGTCGCAGTGCTGCGGTGGTTTTCCTCCTCATCTCTCACTTCCTTGTCTAAATGAAAAGAGCACAAAAGCTCAGTGTCATTAAAGCCCACCACCATTAGGGCTGGCTGGCTTCATTTGTCCTCCATTATTACTGAAGACGGCTCAGCCTTCAGAGCCTCAGAGGTGGGGAGGGGGGTGGTAGGCAATAGAATACAGGTTAGACAGAGGGCCACAGCCCAGTTAATAAGGGAGGGAATCTTGGGGCAGGTGAGGGTCAAACTGGACACTTCCTAGCATGCAGCAAAGAGCCATCTGAATGAAAATGTCAGCAGAGACCATCAGGTCAACAGCTCCAGGCTAACTTGGACCTGGGTGTGACTCCTGACACTCAACAGTGGACAAGGGCTAGATAATGGGTTTAGGGCCCTGATGGTTATCTCCTCAAGTCTGGCTTGTTTTCATTCCTCTCCTCCCCTGTCCCCCCTCTCTCTAATGACAAGTGAGGAGGGGTTAAACGGTCTAATTCCACAGAGATTTTTGAGGGGGGGTGGAGAAGATACGTGACAGATGTATCGCGATAAACATGATGCTGGCGTTCCTCAGAAGCCAGGCACAAGAATGGGAATGTTCTTTCCTTTGTGATGTGTGCCAGTGCTATTTACAGTGTGTGTGTGTAAACAACCAGAAGTCCCGCCTTATGACTATCATAATTGGTAGGATTATTTTTTAAAATATTTTTTAAGATCACATCCCAGGCCTGTTATTTTTTTCCTCACTGAAATTATGCCTTTGTGTGTGTGTGTGTTCCCAATGCACTGATCTGAGACAAAGATGTGTTTGTTTTAAGTGCAATTGATTTCTTTGATTGATTTAGCTACTTTCAGTCACTGCCATTTCAAATATTTGTTTGAATTGCTTGTCAATGTGAGTGAAATTGCAGTCGTTCAGATGAAATTACATCTTTTATTTGATGATTTAAATCAAACGAGTTTTAATCCCAAGGAGGGGGGAGGGGATAGTTTTCTGTCATGTGAAATGTGGAACACACTTTTTTTTAGGAATGCAACCCCTTTCTGTGGAAAACAGCAGACAAATATCCGCATCTTCCTCATGTCAAAATCTGTCAGAGCATTTGGAGTCCTTTGATTTTTTTTTTCCCCCTCTTGCTCATATTGAGACGGCTTAGAGGAGATCCTGAAAAGACCTTTTGAAATGGACCAGAGCTGGCAGTCTGGCTATTTGGTAACCCCCTCCTTTTCCTCAGCCTGTTTTACAATCTCATTAAATCGGCCCTTTGTTTTGCCACTTTCCAAGCTCTGATCTCTGGCTTAGGACGAGTCAAGAGGCCGAGACAGTTTGAAAAAGGCTCCCTCCGCCACAAAGAGGCCGCTTGTTCGCAATCATTCCCCTCTTCAACGCCACCCAGACAAAAAAGAGAGGGAGGGAGCAAGAGGGTCATTCACTGGCGCGTTATCGTGAGAACTTAATGAAAGTTTTATAACTCTTGAAATGTTTATGACCTTCCCACTCAGCAGCTTGTCCCACCAATTAATGGCTGATTCTGATAAGAGTCCATAAGCTCAGCTGGTCCTACAGGCAATATAAGGACAAAATAAAGTAAAGGGGAAAAAATGAAATATTTGACAAGGTCAAAATGCACTTGATTTGTTCAAAAAGAATCAATTCTGAAAATTTCACCACAGATATTGGAAGACTTTCCCATTTTGATCTAGGTGACACTATTAGCACCTGGCCTGTTCTTTACTTCCAGATAGTGTATATGCCATCAGTACTTTACCTTGACTGTTTAGTGGCTACAGGGAGGCACGGCACATAGAGATATTATAATCTCTTTGGCAGCCCAGGCCTCTCAGGCACTGCTAACAAAATCTTCCTCCTCTTCCCTGCCCAGCAGCTTTCCAGCTCTTGATAAATACTGCTCTATTGTGGCCTTATTATGCAACATCCAACTCCATTATGCCACTATGTTTACAGGGCGTAAAAAAAAACATAAAGATGGAGAATTGAAAAGGCCACAATCAAAGAAAGATTCTGCTGCTGTTTCTGCATCATGTTAAGATCCGAATAAAGCATTCAAAAGTGTTGCATCAAAGGCCAAAATGAAGGCTGAATGCAGCCTCTCTCACTCAGTAGACAGTAGTTACTGAATTACTCCTCTTGCAAGGACGTAGCAGAGATCCATCTTGGTACCGTGAACCTGTCATGGAGCAATGAAGGGGAATCCAGCGCCCATCTGAAACAAATGACAAAGTCTATCGCCCAAGGCCCCTCTCTCCCTCTTCTTAACAGCTATGCTGAGAAGCCATCACTGTCCACAAAATATGATAAAACCCATGCCATAATAGGATTCATAAACATGCCCAAATACAATTTGCTGAGATGTATTTCAGGAAAAGACAATCATTTACAACTTCTGAGGGGGATTTAGAATAAGTATGTTTGTATGCAAATCCGGCAAACACGTTTTATGTACTCCGCTCCCACAGATCATGAAAGCGCATTAGATTTATGGCAATGTGTGTGCATAATTGTGAAGATGGTGGGGTGGGGTAAAAGAGGAAGAAGAAGAAGAAGAAGAAGAAGAAGAAGAAGAAGAAGAAGTCTTGGGATTTATGCTGAGACCTTTTTGGGGGGTTTTGATTAGTGTAGAACGAGCCCAGCTTTCATGCCCCCGACATGGAAAACAATCGCTGCCACTTGGCTGAGTCCTGGGCATCCATGCAGGCCCCCTTAGCTTCCACATGGGATGCCGCCAACATTTGCTTTTGGCAATAAAGATAGCCGAGGACAAAAGACAGACAGCAAGTACATCTTGGCAAATTCTTATTTGCAAGCAGGCCTTCTTAATTTGTAGTCCCCCCCACCCCCTTAAAAATAAGAGCTTTTAAGAGTGAAAAGTTTAATAATGGGAGATATTTGTGTTTCATTAATCTTGACATTACTATGACGTGTCTCAAAATTAAATTAATCTCAGTCAACTATTACCTGGAGAAGTTAGTTAAGAAGGTTTGGATTTTTCAGTTTTCTGAGACATACAGCCCCATTTTGTTTTGTGCAAAATTACAACTTTTCCACTTTTGTTTGTGTTCTCCGTCACGTCCCTGAAGTCTGAACCTTTAATACTTTCATCTGAGTAAGCTAGTAACATTTAGGGTCTTATCAAATTCTCTAGTAAAGAAACTAAGGCATCCTGATTGGTCCTCTATAAAGACGCCACTTTAAATAAAAAAGTGCTACAATGCCTAATGACTTTATTTGGCCTTATGTAAACACCATTAGAACGTTTAATCCAATAAAGTCAAATTTACAAACTCATTTATTACCAATAAAGGAGAGGAGAAACACCTGCTTCATGCCACCTTAACCTCATTTTGAGATGTGTTTTCTTTTCTCTCTCTCAGTCTGTCTGGAGAGACCGTTATGTGCAATGTGGCATGAATTTGGGTGTCTGAGACAGCAGCCTCCTCTTCCTCTATCTCACCCATTGGTGGGAGAGAAGTAGGAAAGGAGTAGGGGGGGATTGACCCAGGAATCTGGAGTTTTTTTGGAATGAGAGTTCAAAGGAACTCCCCGCAGCCTATATAAACCACCCTCAATTGGCACAAAGAGGAAACTCAATTTGCAGGGAGCTGCGCTGTATACTTTTTATAGAGGAACTTTTAGTCATTAGGCCATATATCTCTCTCAAAGAGCCAGGCGATGCGGCAGGAGGCCGCAACGTGCTTCTTCTACAAAAAAACGCAAGACAGAACATGCCCCCCCCCCCACACACACACACTCCAGAAAATAAAAAATTCTCTTAATGAGAGCCCAGTTAGTTCCTCTGTCTTCAGATGGTGTCCTGTTTGTTCAGCAAAGCAGGGGGATCTGTGTTAACCCTTCCACAACGAAATCTGCTTAGAAGGTGTAATCCTATCTGGTATGCATGTAGCAGTCTTCAGGCGGGGCTGTGCAGGAAAAACAGCCAAAGATGCTGTATCAAATTAAACATATGTGTGGAAAAAAAACAAAAAAACACACACTCTTTTGGGCAACAATCAGTCCGCACTGAAAGAGAATGAACTTCTCCTGAAAATCTAGTTTAAGGTTGTCATATTCATTTGAGTCAAATGGGATTTGAGAACAAAACGCAGTTTGAAACATGACAAAACCAGACCCAATAGTCTGTTTACAACAGATGATCTGTTTACAAAAACATTATTCACTATGCATACTGCAGGACCCATCAAAGCAAGTCGAGAGCTGCTTAAACCAAATGGGCAAAGATAATGAAACACATTTTTAACTCATTTAAATATTATTGATTTAAATATTTAAACATATGCCATAAAAATGAAGCAAAAATTGAAAATAGATACGGCCAATGATGAAATAGACACACTCTGAGTGTTTCAGCCAATTATATTAATAATTACTATTTATTTATGATTTGGGTTCCACGACTGATCAGACCAAATCTCACACAGTGTTTGGATTTTACTATTCAAGGACTCTAAATATTTGCAAAGCAATCCATTGTCCCCATCATTCTCATGACGATTATTTAAAAAAATTAAATTACTACTGGAATGGTCAGCATTACAGATGTGAGCTTTTTCTTTAATGGATGAAAATATGTGATGTGTGTGAGAATATCACATTTATTACCTTTAATCATACAGTTCATCCAGGTTTCAGTGCAGACCTCCTGCTCAGCTGAAGTCCATGTCTGTCCCTCAAAGCTCAGTTTTATGTATTATTAATAATATATATTAATATTATTAATATTTTTAAGTTTCTTTTCTTTTATTATTTTGACGGAATATATCATTGTATTTCTTTATATCATTGTATATCATTGTATTGCTGACCTGTCATTCACTACTTGTCCACTTTAGCCAATAAGTGCTTCTTTCTAGCTGTCAAGACAAAAACAATGTGTGTGTGTGTGTGAGTTTATGGAAATAGGGTGTTTTGTGTGGGGTGTCTAGTCTTTGTAGGTTGCAATAATCTTCAGGCCTGTTCCCAGTTTAAGACTCCATCCAAATATCATCTTTCATAATCTCCACCTGGCCTTGCGCACCTGGGTTCTTGCTAACCTTTGTGAACTTTGACCTTACCACACAGCCCTTGCCAGCTATCATATTTGTCTCTTTGTGTCCTTTGTCGCCCTTCTCTCTCGCCCCCCATTCTCCCCCTTCACTATATATGGCAGATTAATGACAGCTAATAATATCTGATGTTCCTGGACATTGCGTCCGGTAATGAGATGCATTCCCAATGGGTAGGCAAGGTGTCACCACTAACAAATTCACCGTCGCTGTGTGCAATTAGCCTGTAAAAAGGGTGGAAAAATACACTAAATCAGTATTGGCCAAGATGGATGAAGCGTGCTGAAAGAAAAATGCCCCTTTGTTACCAAACACCCAACACGGAGGAAGAGAGGGAGAGAAAAATGTCTCTTTTCCTCCTCCACATCTTTCTCTGGGAGGAGATGTGGACAGGTTACCTTTATGGAAACATTATTCCTTGACTGCTCCCTGGCAGGAGTTCATTACAGCTCAGCCTAACGTTGAAATATTCTCTGCAAAATGTCAGCATATGTAAATGAGGACTCAGCCCTCATTCGCATGTCATGTTTTGTTAAAAGTTGTTGCAACCTTTCTTTCCTACTTATTTCTGGTGTTCCCTTGCCCTGCCCCCCCCGTTCCTCATCACCAGGGATTCACTTCACTTCCAAAATGATACACATGTGCTTTGAAAGAAAAATATGACATTGATCACTTCATATCACTACATGAAGCACACAGTGTGTGGTCATTTTAAATGTAATTAACACATCAATTAATAATGTTCTCAATTATTTTATAATAGTAGGCATCACTTTCTTTTAAAGCCATTGATATCTCCACTTGAAATAAAACATATATATGCTTTGATGTCTGTTTTACCAACATTCAAACGGACTTAAATCAAACACCAAATAATCAATTTTCTGTGTTATGCGGCTGTATTTATATCTGTACTAGTAGGCCATATTAAATCATGTTAAAAAGCATCGATCCCTCGGGGCAGTTTAAATATTAGTGAGCATTAAATCAATATCAATGCAGGCTGTTGTTACACTCTAAAAGGACGCTGGCATGATTCAACATTTATGCAAAACAACAGCTAAACTCTGGCATAATGTCTTGGCTGGTGCCATCCTCACTGTATGGGCCCTGTGGCTACTCCGAATGATGAGAATGGATAGAGCTTTCCATTCACAGCCATCCATGTGTGCCCAGTAGCTCAAAGCATCGACTAGTTGCCCAGTCATCCACCAGCATGGCAGCTAGAGCAACAAAGACCAGGCGGCTAATGCTACACTAGTGCTGAAACACCACCCACTCCTCGTAGTGCTGATGAGGTTCAGCATCACACTCGAAAGCTCTTTCGCTTTCCAGGGCCGGTCTGAGGCAGACTTAGGTGCAGGGCTGTATTGTAAATAATTTTCCACTATGGGGTGCTTGTGGTTGGGGTTTGTTGCTATGCATGAGTGCATCGACGTCTGCATGTTGCATTGTCAAAAATTCATTTTATTGAAGGCTACAGAAGATGCCAAGTAGTTCACCCAGAGCTGTAAGGAAAGGGGATTTGGCGCATTGTGCCTCTGAAAAGAATGCTGCAGTACTCCCATATTCAGCAGCTCCCTGCTCTGCTTTGTGCCCCTACTGTACCCCGATGCACGGGCTGAATCTGTGGGGGCTCTATCAGCCTAATGAAAATTACATTCACACCCGCGCCACTCCTGCCTATACAGCCTACATTATGCAACAGATGAGCATTGGGGCCAGGGTGTCTAAGTTTGATAGCATTTCTTAAGCAGGATCAAACTGGAAGCGCGGGAGGAGTGGTGGCAGTGATGTGAATTTGATGAGTTCAACATTGAAAATATTCACTTTTCTCGTATAATGAGAACGAGAAACAGGTCGGCGCTGGGTAGATTTTTGGAGACTGTTTTTTGGGGAGGAATCTTCTTCGGAATATCATTATGTGGGGTAAAATTGATATAAAAATGAACTTTTTGGAATAATTGACTCGGCGCTCATAACAAGAGGGGATCCCGTCATTTGTTATGAGCCAAATGTATGCTACAATATAGGAAATCCAGTTAGGCGAAAAGTGATGAGTTTCAGAAAGGCACTGAAATCTACATGCAAATGCATAATAATCACACATCTACAATATTGCAGTGTTAAGAAAAAAACACCTTGAATTCAATTATCATGTGGGCTGGAATAATCATAATGTTATTGGAAACTCAATTACGGAGGCAAGCCATGTCTGGAAATTAGCTGAACTTAGCTAAGGCAAGTCAGCCCCTTGAATTCATCAAGTATGGATTATCACAATATTACATGTTCACTTTGATTCTGCTGTCCAAAGACAAACATTCACAGTCACTGCTGCATACTCCCCACGTTTGTTTTATTCATGAACTGCGCTCTGATCTATTATACATACAAAACTGATTCTATGCTGATCGCCTCAGGCCAAGAGGCTCAGACATAGAATTAATTATATTATATACACATGCATGATAATTGTGTACGATTCGGTCAAACACAGAGGTATTTCTCTATGTGTGATCACTATTGTTGCTTCAGCGGCAATTATTTTCATTATTGTTGCTAATATTGTTAATGTTACTGTTTTCTCATTACAGCATTTCTCTGGGGCTTATTTTTAAGATATTAGGATGTACAGTATGTGACCGCTACTCTGGAATAAATCATGGCGTTGGCTGACGAGGCCCATGACATTAATACATAAACGGCACGCTCATATAGAAAGAAAATTACTTTGAAATTAAACACCAGGCTAGCACAGGTTGGGCACAGGAAATAGAGATAAGGGTGCTAATTCATTAAAAAATATTAATGAAATATCCCCCTCTACACAGTGTGCATGGATACAACCACACTTTTGAATATTGCAACATTAAAAGTCTTTCCTCTGGCTTATATGAAGGGTAGATCTTTCTTTATTATTAATATTATATTGGTTGATACTTGTACTCTGTTTTCCATGCATGAGCGTGATTGAAAATATCATTTCCACTTGGCAATGGGAGCATCATGCATGGCTTGGTTATCAAATTCCAACACACACTGCAAGGTCCAATATGATTCCAACCCAAGATTGTCCAAAGACATTTACAATAAATATACTGGGTTTATGCAGAGTTTCCTATAAAAAAGTGCTGTACCTGTGGAGGTCAATTGCATGCCTGGGTGACATTTCTAATAAAGATAATGTATTTAGGCATGGACCCTGGAAAAAGGTGTAAGGATCGCTATTGATATTTGCATAGATCCATTAACAGTGTTAGTGCATATATAGCAGGGGAATGTTTATATATATATATATATATATATATATATATATATATATATATACACAGTATATGGAGACAATGTTGTGTTTACAGTGTGAATCTTTCAAACCTGCAATAAGGACAGTTTGAATTGTAATTTAAATCATCAGGCATGTAAACAACTGAAAAGCTCTTTACCAGCTTGTAAGATGACGATAGAAAAAGAAAATGAAGTGCTGCAATTATTACTTTTTTTTATGCTGTCCAGCATCAATGATTCTAGTCATTCACGTGTTCTCGCCCATATGTGTATCAGTGTCTATGTTTCTGTCAACTTCGAGAGTTCCTTTCAGTTCACTCTGTCGCCAGCCTTACCCTCGTTCCCCCTGCACCGCTGCCTGCCATGGCTGAGCAGGGGAAACATGCAGCCTCGCTCCAAGACGACTTCAATCCCCTATTATCAGGAGAGCGCACATTGCCGCTCACAAGGGTTTAATTTATTTGTGCCTGTTTCAGCCCAAGATTAAAGTTTAATTGGTGCTGACTGGCAGCTCCCAAGTTTTGACTAATTCTCCTTATCGGGAATCCTTACCGAGTAGCTGTGGGCAATGTGAGGCCTGCCTGCCTGTGTGCGAGGCTGCAGTGCCCACACACACACACATTTACACACAGAGGCACACATGCAGTCAACATAGTAATCCCTTATTTTAATTGGTCGATGCATTGAGTACCTGTGACTACATGTTTATTCGAGTTGTGTGTTTCCTAGGTGTGTGCACGAGTGTGGATGCAGCTTTGCACATTTGGGTTTGTGTATATGCGTTTTATGTGAGTGGTAATACATTTGTTAGCTCCTTCTCTCCTTGGCAAGGCCCCCAAAAGCTTCTGGATTGTTGGGTAATTAGACATGCATCGCATTATTTACTCCAGACTTTATAATTGATTTGTAAAGGTGGAACCATCGTGCTATAGTGCAGGCCGCACTTGTGTTCCCGGAACACCAACCGAGTCTTTGTGACTTCTGCGATGTATATGAATGTACACATTTACAAGTGAAATTCAGCATCGCAAACACAAGAGGAGAAAAATGCCATGTAAAAAATAAAACACAACAGCATTGCATTGTGGGTTGATGCGGCGTGTGCTGCCACATTTCCCATGAATCGTTCTAGCATAAATCATTATAAAGTGCATTACCGTAGAGGGATCGCATTTCCATAAGTGCGTGTTTATGCCAGAGTGATACACAAGCGTAAATAACACTGATAATCTCAGCCTGTGTTTGATCAGCCAAATCTGAGTCTGAGGGTGCAATCATTTGTGACCTGTAATATTAGTGGCAGCTATTAAAAGCTGTGGAGGATTTGCAAAGCTTCATTTAGTCCGTCGGGGAGATGTGCGTGAAATAGAGTTCCTTTGGTCGTAACTAATGTCTCTAATTCTAATGAGCGGAGCTTCTGTGTCGCAGCCACAGTACACGCTCCTAAAGTGGGAAGCACTGGATTAACAGAGTTCTCATGAGGGCAAATGGACCCGAGTTCAAAGTCATTGGCCTTGATCAGGCACGCCGATGTACACACTGGCACACAAAAGCCTGTATCAAACGATTCTACTTTTGTATGTGTGGTTGAACTCAAACTGACTTTCATGCTATCAAAAATAATTATGATGAACTAGAAGTTGAACTAAATAACTAGAAATTTGCCACAGCATTTTTAGTCACATCTGAATATACAACTTTGACACTTTTCCAATAGGAGTGACATTTCTAATGTCTCGGTTTTGGCAGTAAACACAACAGCAGTAATACAGTTTACGTCCTCTCCTGAATCTACTGAAGTCTTTGGGAGGCTGAAAGACGGGGGAGAAAGGCAGGGAGAGGAGTAAGGGGAGATCTATTTTGGAAACTGAGGACTGAAAAGAAAAAGTAGGAAAGAAGGAGGGGATGATACCAGTTAGGAGAGTGAATGGGAAGGAAAATGAAGAGTACATGCACGTATGGGACATGCAGCAAGGGTGACTAGGGAAAGGAAGGTGACTGAGTTGTCCTGGCCAGTTGAAAGCAGTTTTTCACCTGCCAGAGCAAATCTGGTATAACGCCAAACTCACAGGTACCGTGTCCAGCTGGAGACATCAAGCTCCCCTCTAACGCAAATAATGTGTTAATACGCCCTCATATACCTCAATATGGCATATTACTGGACTGGGCTGTGCATTGAAACATGTCACCGCTGGCCAGATCCCTGTGGGAGTAAGTGGGACAAAGTGAAAACACACACAAGCATGTATGTAGGTATGTGAACACAGACACACATATTCCCAAGTTGTATTGATGCAGGACGAAGGGGACAGCTAACGTCTAGAATTTGGATAATATTATATGGCAGGCAAGCTTGTTCTTTTACAAGCTGTCTCATTAACCAATTGTGTTTATTTGTCTTAAAACAATTTTAAGATATTTTAGGAGATATGCCTAATCACTAACTTGCTAGTTAGATGAGACCTTTGATACCACTCTCATATCTGTCTGTTAAACACGAAACTAACAACAGTGAGCTTATATTAGTGTAACTAGGTTAGTTTAACCCTTGTTACTGTCCCTGTGAGGTAGATGCCTCAGTGCGCAATAAACGCTAGGAGTGGCATTCCTTGTCTAATATAATATCCCAGTGAGTTGGTGGTTGTAGCTCAATAGCCATTACTTTAGCATGCTAACCACATTAGCAAATGATGCACGAAATAGACACTGTACTTCTATCCAAACCAGTCGGGATAATCTTGCAGAGGATAAAATATATTCAGGAACATATGATAAATGTGGTTATGTGACCTATGAGTCATGTGCAGTCGCTAATTGTGTAATATGGTTGATGACCATTCGGCTGTGGGCTAACTAGGTGCTGCACGCGGTGTTAAGGCTTGCTTAAGGGTTAGCGTCAGATAAATTACAGCCAATCTACTGGTTGATTCTAGATTAGAGGTCAAGCCCCTGTCTCTCATTTAGATATTGTGCATTATCTTTAAAGTGACAGGTGCAGTCGGTTACAATAGCACCAAGAATGGAAGCAGGGGGGAAACAGCTTAGCCAGACTCTGCCCAAAAGGGAATATGGAACAACACGTTAATCAGCTTTAGAGGTGCTGATAGTTTGATTTTTTTTTTTACATTTCGAGACAAAGAAAGAGAAGGCCAGGACACATACCTGTACTGATAAACACACACACACACACACACACACACACACACACATAAATATAAACTGTTCTGGACTTGGTGAGACCTTTAGCTGGGAGTCATTATTTGGAGCTGTGGGACGAGATGGGAATGGAATGTGTGTGTGTGTGAGTGTGTGTGTGTGTGTAGGTGTGTGTGTGTTAAGGGCGTAAGTGTGAAGGGCTGTCAGTGCGTTGTGATGGGGGAGGTTGTCCCCTAATGAATCCCCCAGGTCTGAGGGTCTTTCATTGACGGCTGCTAATTTCACCTGACACTGCCGAGCCGCCGCTGAGCACGGCCTGGCAACCAATCGGCACGCATCAGTCTCAATCAAGAAGGAAATGCCTCTTCTCTGGTGCCCACACACACACACACACACACACACACAAAGACACCACTTGAAACAGGGTCAGGGCTGGTAACAGTGTTTCCACAACTCTTGTCCCCAAGGAGAGCACCTGATCCTGACCAGGTGGAGATGGTTTTGCTGAGTCTAACTCCACCTGACCTCCAGGCACTAAATATTGTTCTGTCTCGGTTGTCACATTATGTCACACCTGAGGAAGAGCGAGCTATCGAGTCTGGAGAGACACACCGATGCAACACTCAGGGCCTCTTCCTTCTCTTCTCGTCTCTAAAGCGAAAAACATCTGATGACATCACCTTGGCTTGTTGCCACCTTGTGCACGCTTCATGACAACCCCTCTGAAGCACTGCATACGCCACCTGAGGAGTGGCAGAGTGGATTCCTCTCAAGCTGAAGTCAAGCAGCACCAAACAAACAGCACCCAGTAGACAGATGGTGTCACGCTGCTGAGCTGAAGCATGGGGGAGGCACGGCCAAATAACGGGGTTGCCAGTTCTGGTGCAACACCTTCCATAGAAAATATAGATGTGTAAATTGTAAGTCTGATGTTTCTGTGTGTGTAATTCAGTATTCAAAGACGGTTTCAGTGTCTTGGCTGGAGAGGGTGCACTCTTGGATATAACAGAGACACATGGTGGCAGTCTCTGCCGGTCAGCTGTGCATCAATAACTCAACGAGCATCTCTGTAATTCCTAAATGTGACAAATGCACAACCATCCTCCGCCTTCATCATCCTCCCATTGGTCCTTTTATTTAGCCCTTTTTTCAAGGTTGTTACTCCGGGGCACAAAAAATGTTTCTTTCTGCCATCCAATGTCAAGCTGTGATAAACAAATTGTGAGGCGAGAGTTGTTTACAGGAGGAAGCAAAACAAGAAACAACGTTGAAAAATGGGCGCCGCAGTTAGTTTCCTCAAAACAATTAATGTCGCTTGCGGTGGGCAAAAGCGCTCACGGCCAAAACCCATCTCTCGTCCTCCTCAGCTTGTGTATGTAGTCGACGTTGCGGGTTTCTCACTGTGTCAAGAAAGAACATATTCAAATGTGTATGGCTATTAAATGTTAATTTGCACAACAGATGAATGTCAAGTACAGTGCTTCATCAACAAAATGCCCCTCTTTTTCAGTATGCAAAGAGCCCGGGCTTTCACGAAGTCGAATGAGCTCTTGAGTTTGGCAAACTTCAAACAGATTTATTTTTAAGCTTTTAAAAGTTGGACCTTCTACTTTTTCAACGACGCGCTTCGCATTCAAACATGAGCACCGGACAAACACAGGGCAATGAGCAACTCCAATGGGACCAATGCTTTGCTCAAGAGTATGCATGGAAACACGCAACACTAGTAGAGCTGTAGGAGAGAATTATTAAGTCTCACCTTTCCAGGCACCAAATGACTATACTGTGCTTTCTTTTTTTTTTCTTTGGCTTATATTCAACATTTGAACAGTGACTATCAAAACATTCTGCTGTGCCACTTGTATCAACTCAAGATTTCTATTATTCTGTGTTTAGAACTTAATCTTGAGCAAACAGCTTGGCTTGGCCACAGACCAGCAGTGACTACTGTGGCTGCTCATCACGTATCACGCGGCAGAATGGTGATGCTGAAGAGTGTTGAACCGTTATTGACAAATGTCATTTGAGCAAATATGAACCACATCGCTGGAGATAGGTGATCTGAATACGGCGAGCTTAGTGCGCTGAGAGATGGAGATTATCATCGCAGCCATCAACACATGATTGAGAATTTCAGATCCAAACAAAGCGTGGGATTTGCTAATGCCTTACATAGGCCTTGATTTTTCCATGTAACAATCTCCTTGACAGTTTCTGAGATTAGCCTACAAGGCTACGGCACTAAACTCTTCTATATACTTTAATCCTTTGACTATTACTATAAAGGTACTTTTACAAGCTCTTTATTTTCCAACACACTAACAAAACATGTGGATATTCATTTTTTTGTCCAAACATGTTTGTATTAGTTAATAACTTTAAAACGAAAATGATCTCCACCCATGCTGCTTTCTTTTGCTTCTCTGTGGTATAAGACTGAGGATTCGACCTTTAAAGGGAAACGCCAGTATTTTTAAACCTGGGCCCTTATTTTTGTTTTATAATTTTTGGGGTCTAAATGGCTAATGCATACCAAAAGTTCTGAAATTGGTCAAGTAGATCATCTCCGCCGGCATCTGCAAATGCGCTGCAACGGCTGGATCGTCTTTGTTTAACCAGAAAGAGAAATTCTCACTCTGAAATCTTGCAAGAGGTTGAGATGTTGCAGGAAGACGAGAGGATCTTTTCCATAACAACAGTCGAAAAAACAGTCTGAGCCTGTCAATGGCAAAAACAAGCACTTTTAGTGGATGTACTTTTCACGGCCAGCAAGGATTTCATTGCAGCCAGTTCAGGGACCAATTCCAAAACTTGAGGTGTGGTCTGGGGTGGTCATTTATACCCCAGGTTTAAATATACCGGGGCTCCCTTTTAAACGTAACTCACCCATGAAGCATTGTTCAGAGGTGAGTCAGCCCTCCTCTCTTTCATACAGACACACAGAAACACACTAAAGTGCCCCTGTCAGTAGTGCTCCGAAGACCGCCGGTGCGTCTATACCTGACAGCTTCTCCCAACCACGTCTGCAATGGAGACACAACACACACTCAGCGCCCAAGCTGCTGAAACAGAGACCTAAGAAGGAAACGGCCTCCTGCGCCTCACGCCGGCGCTTGAGCTGATGTCGCTTGACACGGTCAAAACAGAGCTCAGTGTTTCTCCGCCGCTACGTTAAGCATTGAGGGCGGGGTGTCAGGCCTTTCCTGCTTCCTCTTTGAAGGCTCCATGGAAACCCATTGTGACGACGCCACCTGGTCAGTGTCAGCAGAAGTCAGCATGAGTGGTACACAGGAGAAAGAGAGGAAGGGAGTGGGAGACCTGGAAGAAAGGCACACGGCATCCTCTAATCCTCCTGCTGTACTGTATTGCTTCAGGAAACTGTTGTCCATTTTCACAAATATTGATTATTTTGTTCCAGAGAAGCAACATGCTGTACTATTGGCCCATGCGAGATTGTCCAAAACACTGACCTTTGCACTTCATTCAGATGATTGTGGAATTAAATGTTAGTTCATTCATGCATTTTCTGTAAATCACTCCGCATTAGAGCATCAATTAAATGCTTACTTATTTATTTTTGCCATACAGCTGGAGTATGATAATGTGCACCTGGCCTAAAAAACAATTGGTTTTGGGACACACATTAGAGGTAAAGCCCCGAAAACATTCATTCATCCTCTGCGCCGGCTGCTTATTTATTTATTTATTTAGGCTGCACTGTTGTCAAATGGTTGAGGCTATAGAGCCTATGTAATGCCTTCAGGGCATTTTCTTTATCTATTTATTGAGCTACTGGTGCATTTTAAGAAGTTACAAACATAAAATGTATTCATTGTGTCTGCCCACTGTTTATTGATCACTAAAGTTGGGCCACATGCTTGCATTTTGTACAAGCCTGAGGAATAATAATAGGAATGCAGGCCTTGCTAGGAGGGGGCTGTGACCAGGGGCTTAATCTAAACCGTGTAAACATATGGATGATTCAAGTTACAGATGAATATGTGAAGTGCCAACCTGTCGTGCTTTTGAAGAGAGTGGAAATATTATAAAATAAGTATATGAGTTCTGTTGGAGTCTTTAAGGTCTCCTGCCAGTGCTGCTGTTTCCTGCCTTAATCTGCCAAGAGAAGCAAGTCTGCAAAGCTGCTAGTTGATCTCCATCCGTGTTAGTGAAATCAAAATCGTGAACAATTGCAGAGCGATAAAAGTAGGGCATTGCAAGAGAAGTGCAAAAGAGAAGGCAGAGCAGAAAGCTTGTGCGTGTTTGTAGTCTTCCACCAAATCGAGGCCACACTTTAAGGTCAGCAGAGTGCGAAGGAAGTGCAGCGGGTTGCAGAATGTTGCTAGCACTTAGCCTGGCGCACTTCTGAACCTCGCAGACGTCTGTGGCAAGGTCACTGCAGGGAGCATAAATGGGAGTTGATGGCTCCGTTGTTCCGTGTCAGCCGCCGTGCTCGCCATCATAGTATTCGGGAACGACACTACTGAGCGCGGCTGACATCATGTACATATACACACAAAGGAGGCAGGCGATATTTAAAAAAGCACGGCGAAAATAGAGCCCAGCTCTACGTTCAAGAACACAAGCTTCAGTTATTCCACACAATGTGATGATGGGAAGTAATTGATGCATTTCCTGCTTTCAGTCCAAGAGAGGTTTTCATGCCGGCCTACATAAACACACATCCTTGTGCCTGCCTGCATGTTAGTGGACGTTTTGTTAGTATTTGTTGGCTTCCCCCCCCCCTTTTTTTTTTAAATGGAAAGGGATAATGGGAATTCATGATGAGAGGCCAGAGTGGTCGTGATGCTCTGCTCACCCTTTTCTACTCAAGACTTTTTTTCCCCACTCTGCGAATGCATTGTTTTACTGCAAATTATAACCATAAAAAAGCCTCTGATCCCCCATTCTGTTAAATTAATAGAATTACGCAAAAAATGTAATGATAGCAATTAAGTTGAAAATGCAAATTTTATAGTCAAGGACGATTACCTCATTTATAGCATGTGCTGGAATGATGCCAGGCGAAGGTAATTTAGATCCGGGTTGCTCACGGTTACATCATGATGAATATGAGACGAGCGGGGCCTCATCACGCACCTCCAGTCGCCCAACTCTCAATCAAATGGAGAGGTAGGGGGGGCGGAGTTTAGGGGAATGAGGAACATGAATGCTGTCAGGGACAACTTGTCCGCAGGAAAGAAAGACATACATCAGGAGCAAATGGGACTGAAGGAGTACGAGGACAAAAACTGCAGGTATCCTCCAAAAGATGTGAGTGCTATAGGACATTTAACAAGGAGCACAAAGGGCACTTTCTGCACTGAGCGTCAGCTTTAAAGGGCCTGTTCTTGACTTCTGTGACTTTACAAATATTATTCGTTCCAACAACTTCTCTACAGAGAGAAACTGTAATGTATTTTACAATGAATGTTGACATTTTGGAGCGAAATGGATTCTAACACAGGTTTGATGGAAGCATCTCAGGACGACCCCCGGTTGCCTCCTTCAGCATGCCCTGTTAACCTCATAATGTTTATTGCCCCAGATTAAGAATTCACATCAAAACTCCACGCCCAAATGACATTTAAATGCAAGGATTTTGAAACCGTAACTGCGTTTGGCTGAGTAAAATACTCACATAAGTTAATTATTCGAGAAAGGCAGCTGTAATGGCATGAATCTTTTATGGGGGTCTGCCGGGTGCCATGATCTCTAATAGCTTAACATTTCACTTTAGCACTGCCTCCGTGCTACTACCCTCTTCTAATCAACAACTGTTTTACATGCTGCAGTATGGTGCTGGGGGCAGCATGGCACCAAGGTCCAAATCCAGAGCACTTTTTGTTTTAAAATGCCTGCCTCGCTGTCTGTCTGTCATAGCAAACAAATCAGCAGGAAGGAAGACACTGAAAGCACGAAAGTGTAATGTTGTTATGGCAATTTATCTAACAATTTCCAGGGAGGTTAACGTCCTCATGTGGGTTGGATATTCCCCACCTATCAGTCGTATAATGTTTTCAAATATTACTTGATTTAGTTTGATTTCACCTCCAGGGAGATTTAATAGTGGAAAAAAGCAGTGAGATGAAATAAAAGAAATAGCGCAAGTATCCCTCTTGTTTCTTTTAAAACTGGAAAGCCATTTAACTAACATTTCACCCAGGTCTGGCTATTACACAGTCTATTGACACACACTGCAACCCGGGTTGGACTTTTTCTCAACCCCATCCATCGGTCACACAGATTGTCCCCTGGTAGGCAGAGGCCTGCGACGTTAATGGAAATGGGGCGATGCTGGGAGCATAGAGCCTGGAGAAGCCTGGATGATCCCTCAGGCCATGGCTGCCACGGGATGAAATAGAGAGACTATTACAGCGGAGTTGTAAAGCCCCACACGCTCCACGCACTATCATAATAGAATATTGATTCTATCAGATGCCAGGCCCCGGCCTGTCCCCGCAATGAAGAAAAGAGCACTAAAGGTCATTGTGTAAAAGAACAGAGTGGGGGAGAGGGAGACAGACGAGCAGAGAGGTAGAGAGGGATAGAAGAGAGTGGACAGGAAAGAAAGAGTGGGCTACTGCTGATGTGATACTGTATTTCTGTAATAATGGAATGTATCAAGCTGTTAGAGTGCAGTGCAAAACTATTAGAAAAAGTAAAAGGACAAGTATTTCAAGACTATGAATAAAAGTTGAACCAATCTTAACACATTTCTGCTGTTCAATTAAATCGTTTTTTTTTTGTTTTTTTTGCATTGCCGCATCTGTCTCCACAGCCATAAGTAACAAGGAAGCAATTTCAACCATTAATTGTTGATCAAGGCGGTTGGGAAAAGCGCCAAAGGAAAAGGATGACAAATAAGCGCCCACCACGCAAACAGCAGTACAAATTACACCACAAGCAGGAGACGTTTATGGTTGATTGGAGCAATTTAATGTTTTTCTTACAAAAAAAAGCTCGCAAATCCTGGGAGGACAGTTAAGGAAATGACTTTTTAATCATCCAAGGAGCCGCTGCGCCTTGTCTCTCCTGATGGCCCCATATTGAAGACTTAGAGCCATTAGGAGAAGGAGTTCCTTGGTAGAGGCCATTCTTAGCAACAGTTGGACTGATGTTACTTAAGGACACAACTTTCTAGGGTGCAACTAGTCCAAACTGAGCAGAAAGCGCTTGAACTGGGGATGAAACAGTGAGAAGATTTGATGCAGATCTTTAATGATGATATTTTTATGATGATAACGTTCAGGGTTTTTTTAAGATTACATATACAAACATCAACCCTGGAGAAGAAATTATACAACAAAATAAGTAGCAGAACCTCTGCAAGTGTAAATGTATTGCCAGTAATACGTACAGCATGCAGTATAGTTAAAATCGTGGCTCTTAAAGAGGCCCAAACTATACTTTTGTGAAACAACATCAGACATCGCAGTCTGTCTGCAGCCATCATACTCTGTAACCAAGTCAGGGGAAGCCTATGCCACAGTTACATGCACAATACATTAGGAAATTGACTAATCTTCGCTGTGACATTATGGCCTGTACAAACTTCATGATGAATTCTGTTTTTCCAGGCCCCTTGGAAAATATATTCATGAAATTTCAATGTCCGATGAAACAAGTCATCTTTTAACCAGAGCTTGACTGTGACATACCATTCTTCATTTCGATTCCAAGCAAAGCTTTATTTTAGTCAAATAAATATCCATTTGTCTTGGTGTATTTCTTTTTTTTTCCTCCTTCTTTCAATTCACACACAGACCCGGTAATTGAACTGTAGTTGTTGTCGAGGGCCCCGGCAAATGAAACTGCCATTGTAGCATCAAAAATAATCAATTTGATGAGTCTTGTATATACTCCCATACTCAAAGTAATGTGATATTGATTTGGCGCTCTGATATAGTATTCCTCTTCTGCTCCAGAATGATTATTGGCTTTTGACAAATTCCAACACAATCTTTTACCCCCACCCCCCTCCCTCCCTCCCACCGTGCTCTGCCCGGCCACCTCTTTTGTCTCAAAGCACTGATGTCAAAGCCTCAGCTCCAATTCCACTCTGCAGCGTGACTTTGTGCGTGTCAGTAAAGCGCTTGGACGATAAAAGACTCTTTTCTTTATTGCTGAACAACAGCAGGAATACGATTAACCCGATCAGTCTGCATCAAGCCATTTTACACGCAACTCAATTTGCATCCAAAAGACATGCAATTTCATATAGCATGCCTCGCGCTCGCTTTCGTTCACCTTCACACACACACACACACACACACACACACACACACACACACACGCGTACCTTTAAGTTATTATGTTTCATGGTGTTGTGAGGCATTGTGGATGGTAGCTCTGAAAATCTAATACATTATTTAAATCCAAATCACCCTCCCCTGTCCGGCCATGTTATAGATGACAATAATGCTTTCTCTTTCTCTCTCTCTCTCACACACACACACACTCTTTTATACCCTTCCTCTCTCTCTTTAGCGCTCAAAGAGATGCCAAGGACCAAAACAATCATGTGGATGGAGTGATGGTTGGAGCGTAAGGTGAAGGGGTAGCCGATGATGGATGCATGGACAGATGGATGGAATTCAGGTGTGCGGAGACAGGAGGGTGGGTGGATGAAAGAAAGGGAGGGGTGGGATATATAGAATAATGGAAGGCGGCAGAGGGGAAGGAGGGATGAGGAGGGAGAGAAGGAGGCCGCAAAGGAAAGATGGCAGGCCTCGACACCAGGCCGGTCTGTATTGATTAGTGTGTGTAATAAAGAAAGTGAGACACTTGGCCCCAGAGAGGACATGGTTCACTTGGTGTCTGCTTTAACAAGGAGTGCATGTGTGTGTGTGTGTGTGCGTGTGTTTGAGATCTAAAGCCACTAAATATGCCAATGCGTGCTTTTTTCTACAGAGATGAATCAATGATCAAATATGCGTGCGGCTGTGTCTGTTTGTTTGCGTCAGCCCATGTACAGTGCATGCAAGCGTGTGTGTTTGTGCATGCTGCAGGCTGCACACCCCCTCTGTGCCGTGCATGAAAACACCTCACACATACAACAGGGGCCTGCTCATGGAAAAATCAATATGCTGGTGATAGAAATATGCTAGAATGTTCTCTAGGTGAGAAATTGATCTGAGCTCCACAGAGGCTCTGTCCAAAACCAAATAATGGTTAGGGGCCAGCGACCTTCAGATCTCCACTGAAAACAATAATTATAACCACACCAAGTATGCCTGGGCTAAGCATAAAGGCCGCAGTCAATGAAAGCTCAATGCTAACACTGCAAAGGTGGAGGCTCAGCAGTAAGAAAATGAGGAGCTCATTCCACAACATAATTGTCAGGATTCCTGTTTAAAGGTAAAGAAACATATTTCCTTCACTTACATCTAATGGCAAATATCTAGTCATGCACATAGTTTTGAATTACTTAATAAAGTTTACACATGCCACACCAATACAACAGTGAACATAATTTAATTAGCATTGTAAAATTATTTAAAAATCCACAGCAACAATTTCCGATCAACAATTTTCATAGGGACCGTGTGGAAAGTAGTTCCAATGAAAATTGTTACAAGAAGAAAAAGAGAAAAAAACTGTTTTTTGTAATTTAGGTGAATAAATTACCAGCATCTAATTATAAAGCCATTCAATATAAGCAATAATCAATGCAAAGACATGTGTACCCAATTCTTTTTTCCACTCGAGCCATTAACCGATGAAGTCTAGAGAGTTTTAAAGAGTTTATTGATGATTATAATCCAGCATGTCTTTTGCTGAATGTTCAGCCAAAACAACCCGCGTTGCGATCATTTCATACTGCACACCGTGTCTCACAACATAATGAATATTCAGTACGTTTGGATGCATGTATGCATGGTTGCAGTAGCATAGAGCTCTACTAGTTTGCCTCTCCGGCACCTTGCACAATGCATGAGCAACAGTGCTGCACACAGTGTTCCTCTTCCATGAATAAAGCAAATAAAGAGCATTCATTCACATCAGGAGGAATGTGTGTTTTCTGCCACCCATGTAAGTGCATCGGCTTCCATGCCAGATGGACACCCACAATATGTCCAATGCATGATGTGTACTTTAGTTCACAGATCCATAGACTGCCTTGGCATTATAGTGGGTGATGCCTGTGTCCAGCTCGGTCCTGGCCAGCGCAGCAACGCAAGCTGTCTGTGTGGAAGGCGACCAGACACATCGACTGATAGAGAGAGACAGCCAGGCAGACGCTCTGTGTTGGCGTGAGGAGGTTTAATTGCTCTGTGTGGCATGAAACTAACTGTGCTCAGCCCTCGTCATAAGGCATAGCCTAATGAAAATAAAGTATATTTTGTCATTTTATTCAATTATGCAACAGGAGGCAAAAGGTTTCCCTGTCAGAACATGTTGCAGGGCCGAGTCTATTATAAGTGTTTGGTTGGAACTATGATATTAAAACGCCCAAGTCAAAATTGAAAGTAATTCTTGATCATCCCAAAGGAAAATAAGCTTACATAAAAATTGGTCTTTCCCCCCCCCCCAAGGCTGGACTGGCCAACAGAACATCCTGATATTGGCTAGCCAGCCTCTCATCAGCACAGCCACTTTTTGAGTGATGAGTCTCCTACAGGAACCAACAGCTGTATGTGCAAATCATGCATATAAATCAATTACCGAGGCCCTATGTACTTTAAATGCACCCATTAATTAAGCAATGTCAGACACAATGAACCGTGAAGTTCATTACATTTTTAGCATTCAAACCCAGGATTATTTGAAGAGTGCATGAGAGCGAGGGAGACGGGTTTACCTAATGATTAGCCCCATAGCTCAACGTCGGGCAGACGCCAGCGGAGATTTCAGGAAAGCTGTTGCGAGAGGAGACAGAACAGCAGCGAGCTGTCTCAGTAATCTACCAAACGTGGAAGGGTTGATCAAAAGGAGAGCAAGGAACAACAACAACAACATGATCGGGGCTCGCTGGGCCCACTTTTGAACTTTCAACTGAAAAGCCTCTCACTACATTATGGGCCGATGTGAGTCACATTTTTTGAAATGTCTCAATTTGCATTATCTCACAACTGGCAGGCACGGTGAGGTTGTATTATGCAAAGATCTCCTGATCAGAAACATGCAACATGCTGTTACAAACATAGTGGTCTGCGACTAGTGACGTCTGCAAGCACAGTACAAATTTACTGCAGAGCTAAGAGAAACAGCGCATTCTTTGTTCATCCGGTGAGCGTGCCTTAAAAGCTCAACGGTTCCAAGAATTTGTTTAATCCTGTGAAGTGGCAAAAAGAATCAACAAAACTGAAGTTACAAGGTTCTCTTTCAGCAACAGCAACATGCAGGTGTGTTGTGTACGGATATGTGTACGTGTCTGTGTGTGTGTGTGTGACCTCTGTGTAGCTTCGTAGTTTGGGGAAGTGTGGGGGTGGGCAGAGAGAAGAAGCTGGGCCCAGCTGCCTGGCATTAAGCAATGACCTCTGCATAATGAAAGATGGTGACAACATTTCCCACTCATTACAAGGTTCCACACTGTGACAAGATTTGCATATTCATATAGTTTACCCTCCACCTCCCCTCCCCGTTTTTTTCACCGCAAATTATTTTTTTTCCCTGTGAGCAGGACATCTGCCTCCCTGACACCGCTCTGGAAGAGGAAAAATAAATAAATATGTGTGCAGAGAGGCACATGATCCATCCAGATGCCACAGAAATATGGCACGATGTTGACATCACAGTACACCCCCGACCGTGTGTGTTTTCCACGGCTTAAGCACCAGGAAATCATGTTCGGGGTCAGCGGAGAAGAATACAGCTCGGGCAGAGAAACCTGACAGAGGTCTGGAATGTATATCTGTTTTGCATATTATTGTTCTACCGCAGTGCCATAAATGCCACCGTAACACTGGTGTTGCAGGTTACGCATAGTTGGGGCCAACTAAAATTCATGTCACAGAGGAGAGGATTAGTAGATGTGTTGCTGAGCTGATTAGACCAGCTCTTGCATGGATTGGGCTCTGCGTAATGTTAAAGCTGAGGTGAGTTTTTCTTGAATAAATTATTAAAATAAAAGATGTAATGATGAAGAGAGCCTTGGAACATGTATTTATTTACTGCCCAAAGCTGAAAAATATTAGTTTACTTTTTTTACATTTTAAATAGTCTATGCTAAGATGAGAGACTGAATAAAAAAATCATACCTTGATGTGATATTTAAGATGATATTTTTCAGAAAACGAGCAGGACATACAATTAAAGGACACACATTTAAGCTGAATGTACCGTCAGACTTCCATGATGGATATAATACTGTAGGTTTTCGCTGATCAAAAGAGCATCAGAACGCCACGCTCTTCCACTCTTCACATAATTACATTTTAACATCAAACAAAAAGGAGCCATGAATGAATTTGGGTAAATAGAAAATACATACATGTATGCAAAGGCAATAAATGTACAAAGTTCGTCATCAAAAGAAATGCTTTAGTTGCCTTATAAAAAGAAATGGTTTGAAAAGGGAAAAAAAACACAAGCAAAGCGGCAAAAGTGGGAATTTGAATCCCTTTTATTTAGTTTGGTAACTTTAATTCAAATGAATCAGGCCGAGCTGCACCCGCCAACCGTGCCCGAAGAGTTGCCGATCTCAACGTGCAGCATAACGATCACCGCAGCACTCCTGAATACAAACTGTTTTATGTGAATACCTCAAGCTGAGGGCTACATAAATATAGAATTAGACAAAGTGTTATTTTTTTCATATTTATGTTTTATTTTCCCCCTCTTTTCTCACTCCCCAGCAACATCCCCAGGTTGGGTTAGCTCTAAGCAGATGCAGGCACGTACTTCAAAAAGTTGCAGCTCCCTTATGATAGCTCTGCAAAAAGGTTTTCTTTTAACTTAAATCAGCAAATGCGTGGAGCAGAGACCTGGCGGCGCGTTTCTCTCCCGCAGAAATAACTGCTCGCAGGGATCAATTTGAAATTTAAATTGTGGTGAAATGGTGTTTGTCATTAACAATCAAATATTTGAACCATTGAAATACCTTTCACCCCCTCTGTATCTGCGCCCTCTGCACCCAGTTGGAAAGAATTTCACAGGGCATTGTTTTGATGAGGGTGAACTGGGAGGTTGGTGATACTCTCAGAAAACATCACATGTAGGAGAAACAAATTATACATTTCTATTAAAGTGTTAACATATCAAAACATAGACCAGAGGAACATTTATGTTTTTTAGGTGCTTGGTTTTGCTTCTCTGTGCTATTAAGGAAAGTCATACAGAGAAAGTAAAAAGAACAGAAGAGTCGGGTTAGAGATGTAGTAAGGTAGGGCAAGCGGAGAGAGAGAGAGAGAGGAGCTTCCTGTCATCTCTGAGAGGCAGCGTCTCTGCTTAATGTTCATTAGGGGGCTGATTGAATTGGGGGGTGTAGCACTGTCACTGTTAATGGAGTGATCTCTAATTGGAGCACATTAGCTCTTTAGGTTCTGGCTAGTGTCGAAGGCAGACAGAAGGACAGGATGCAACACGAGAGTCTAACACGTCCTGCCAGTGCTGAAGATACACCAAAATAAACAAAACATCATACATCGTTGAGGTCCCTGTAGAATTATGCCAATGTGTTGTACTTTCGTCCTTTTATATCGCAGATTGACTGATAAATCTAAAAATGTAATTACATTTTTTTTTAAACGTTCTCTTCCTTTTATGAGGACTTTTAGGCTGGAAAGGCCCGTGGCTCTGTCTGAGCTCTGAGGATCAGAAACAGAGGTGTTAGGTGTGTGTGTGTGTGTGTGTGTGTGTGTGTCCATATGCACTGTGCGCCACGCCCCTGGGCCACGACTGTGATGCTTTAAACATGGAGGTGAGGAGCAACTTCAAGGCCAAAGTAAGGCGTGTTCCCGATAATGACGACCGCGAATGGCCGCTATCGCCATCTGACGAGACCCAGAAGTTGATCTGTAATGGCTGCCCATAAAGGAGAATCATCATCAATGAAAATGACAGGTTATTAAGATCCGATTTTAGGGGTGGGGAGACGGGGACGGGGGCGGGGGGCTATGGCTTTAGTATGATAGGTTAGCTATCTATAAAACCTTTAAAGCCTGGCCCTCAACGACATCAGTCCCGATTCCCATCTCCCTGCGCCCTGTGCCAGAGACACATGCTAATAAGCTCACAACCTTTAATTAAGCAATATGTGTAAGTAGGCAGCCATTATGGCCTGATTTGTGAGCCACTTCATTACACTGAGCACCGGCTAGCAGACACATATTCAATACAAATCAAGCTGGCCTGAATATTATCCTGCTTAATGTGAGGCCAATATTGATATTTTATCACTCGTGTTCTGATTAGTGACTTTTAGAATCTACATTTCTCATTGTGTTGAGGTGGCGCTGAACACCTAACGACCCGCATTCATTAGCAGTGTTGCTGAACATTGTTTATTACCTTATCAGTTCACATATACTATTTATGTTTACAGAGGGATGCAAGAACAATATAATTTACAATACTGTTTTTGGTTCCTGTTGCTCTGATGAGTCAGATATTATTCAAGTATTCAAGAAATGTAACAACTACTGCACAGTATACTGCAGAGAGAGAAGTCAAACAGACGGTTGATGACTTACATTAGTTTTGGGTCCAACCATCTCTTCCTTTGCTGTGATATCATTGGTTGAGGTCCTGAAGTGCAAAACTGGAGCCACACCCGCTTTCTCCTACTGGCTCGACACGATGCGAGCCTGAGGGAACGAAACAGCGGATGAAACTGTGTAAATTCTGCTGAACAAACAGCAGGTAGGAAAGGTTTACTCAGTTAAGAGGGTCACATGAGTGTGAGATGAGGTGACGAGGACTGCTGAAGGTGTACTTCTCTTTGTGTGCTCTCACACATGGTGAGTTAGCTAGCCATGTTTTCGTGACAATACTTAAAGTGGTTTGTATGAAGAAACACGAAGGTGAACACTCACGGCCAAATATCTTCTTCCTTTTCCGTAGCTGGTGTGACGCACTTACGCCTTCCTTGTCCTCTCTCTGATTGGCAGAGCCCTGACCTGAGCAGGGCGCCATCCTGGTTGCATTATCCACCCCTTCCATGTCACCAATCACCTTCAGGAAAAAAAATAAACCCATGCAAGCGAGAGTCAGCAAGGCAACATGAATGTAAACGTAATAAATGAACAGCACAACAATGTTAAACCCAACTGTTTCAGGAGACCCTGCGGGCCTCATGTATCAAGCATCTCAAAGTGCAGGTTGAACTTGGATGACAGTGACTTAGATTGGCAGGAGAACTTCTATTTTCCTCGAGGCCTGCGAGTAGTGTTGTCATGCATAGTATCTACCTCTGTCCTGGTGCTTAGAGTGAACTTGGAGGAGAATCAGAAATGGAGACTTTATACGACACACTACCTCTCGTCCCAGAGGGGAAACAGCTCTCACAACTCTGGGTTGGCCTACTTATGCACAGTGATGTGAAATACAACTTAAAACTCACTGGTATAAGCTGTGATAAAATGACAAATTGTCAATCGGGCTTTACATTTATTTTTTACCATAAATAGAGAAAATATATTTAATGCAATTCTGATACATAAAAAATCATTTATTACAGTGACGGGTTAAATCAAAATTACTTTTGCATTCTTTCCACACACCTTCAGCGCTATATTTCATAACAGCAGCATCAAGTAGTCATGTCAGAAAGGTAGGCCGACACTTTTCTAAAGTTGCAAATTACACAGATAGAGCAGCAATTGAGCAAACTTGAAAAATGTGCCACAGAGTTGCTTCTTTATCTAAAACTAGTATAAACTTGCCAGATAATTACATGCGGTGTACTTTGGAGAAGTCCTCCTGCTAAGCAGATATGGCTGCCAGGGAGGCATTAATCTCCTCATGCAACATACAGTACGTAGCCAAGGACATTCCCCCCTTTCTCTCTTTCCTGCTCTCTCTCTCTCTGTGTCGCTCATAGACACACACATGCAGAAAAGACAACACACACACACAGACATGGCATACAGAGCACACTCACTTCCTGTATAAATCATATTCATATTTCTGAGGGCTGCCGATGACCTCACGGCAAATGAAGCGTGGGTCCTCAGCTCCGCAGCGGCAATCAAACGTGCGGCAGAGTAATTACAAGAGAGGGGTAGGAGGGAGAATTGATGCGGTTTGTCAATTAATGTTGCTGGAAGGTGTTTTTTCTGAAAGGTTAACTTTTTCATATTCTCTGCATGCTAAATTAGGTCAATATTGGTCCGGCAACGAGTCGGAGTCGTCATCACGTGCAGACGGACGGCAGGCTGAGTCACGGAAAGCCGAGACAAAGGGTCCTTGTTAATGAGAGATTTGATGGCACATCAGGATGATGAGGTGTCCCTGATGAAAAGCCAATCCTCTTTGCTCTTTACAACATTGCCTTCCGTTTCTCACGAACTCTGATCACCATCGCCAGCGTCACTATTGCCACCATCATAATATTTATCATCTTTGTCGCCGTTATAATAAAAATCTACAAACTATAAGGGGATATCCTCTCCTGATTATACACAGCGTGCATAACAACACAGTCAAGCCTGCTGAGGTTAAGATAATTAAATGCAATACAGTTAAAACCTTACCATGTGAATAAACTGCATACCTTTTGTTTCTACTAACGGTTAAACACATCACCCCTAAAAAAAGGGAGGGAAAAAAAAAAGGCAGCACAGCTGAAATTGCAGAGAAAAGTGTTTTTATTTATACAAGTCGCTGGAGATGCTCATCATCAGCGTTTTTTCCGAGCCATAAATAATTTGCGGAGAGAGGTAATATTCAAGCTGGCAGAGCCTTAGTTGTGCATCTTTAATGGAAGTTTTACAGAAGCTGAGCCAGTTCTTGCATATGCTGCTGCCTCCCATATGGAGGAAAGGAGACAAAAGGAGCACAGTTGGCTTGTCCTATCTTTTTATAAGTCCATCGACACTTAAATGCTAGCCCCGGAGAAAAAACGACACAGGGGGACATAAACCCACTGTGGTTTTAGGAGGGAAGATAATGACTTTGCCTGCATTAATTTCTTCATCAGCCATCTTGTTTCTTCAGACAGAGTGGTTATGAGGCCTTCTCTGAAGGTCCTAGGTTATATAGATGCATTTCCCTGCATAATTTTGGCCCTAACAGTTGTTGTCAGCAGTGCATTTTGTGAGTCGGCAGCTGGGGAACATCTGTTTATAGGTAATGAGTGTTTGAAAAGCTACACCTCACTTTACCTTTAATGTCTTTTATTGGAGCACACTGATGGGAATGTAGCTTTAACTTTTCGTATTGTTGTGATTCAGCTAGAAGATTCCTTCAACATGGTCAATATTACAGACACCTGCCCTTGGCAACACGCTGTATGAGAGCATATGATGGATCATTAATATTAACATTCTTTAAACAGAATTCAATATGCGAGTCAATAAAGACTTTATTATCATTATAGTTTTTACTACACACCCACTGCGATACACTCCTTTCACTCCGTTTCTGCTTCTTGCTAACGATGCAACGCGGAAGGAAAACAAGAACTTTAAGTCAACATAACTGGTTCAATAATGGCTGAATAAACAACGGAAATATTAGTTTCTCATGACTCTTACTCAGTCTCTCACTCTCCAGCAAATCAAACAGGACACACCTCGCTGTTCTGTTCCTTCCAAACAGTGTCTAGTGTCTATAGCTCAGGGCAGTTCATCCAGGACTTGCTTTTAAAGGTGTTCGTTTAGACAAATTTTGGGTGTAAATTTGTGGGTATTATGTAAAGCTGCCGGCCCCCGGAGCTGTGGTCATGTTAGTCCAAGGGAGGAGCAAGTCCTTCAGGGTATTGGTGTCCAGGACACTGCCTGCGAAAACAGAGCTCTTTAAAAGGAATTGAGCCATCCGTCAATATTTCCTCAGTAAATGGAAACAGACTTCTTAAGTAGCAGGATTAGTCGTTTAACTAACTGGGACAGAGGATGGAGTCACGTTATTACACAGTCAAATGAAGCTTCTTCATCACTGTCATCCTCCTATCATCTACACCGATGATCGAGACTTACACAGAATTATAAAATACAACCAATATATTGTAGAAAACAGTAATAATAATAATGAGAAGAAAAAATAATGTTTTCTTTGTGCATAGTACATGTCCTAAAGTAATGACATGATGATATGTTGCACTAAAGCCTGTACGAAAATGTCAAATACAACTCAGCATATTTGGCTTAAAGTAAAAGAAATAACATTCGTTTTTATTGCTCAAACAGGATTCATGTTACATAATACTTTGTCTAGTAACATAGCAGTGTAACCGCATCACCATAAAACATGCTATTATTCGGATAAGTGAATAAAGTAATAAGCTCATACTGGAAAACCCATAAAATTGCTTTAAAATACCATAAATCTAAGAACAGAGGGGGGGACTCCTCTGCATTACTGTGGTCACTGCACCTCGTAGCAGAGCCTTTCATTCTATATTTCTTATCTATTTAATTTTTGTAGAAGTGCCTGCATGGCTGTTATTTCTCTCTGAGGAGCTGTCACCTTACATCTGAAGGCCAGTTTGTACACAGCACCCTGTCGCAGTGTGTATATCGCTGCCAGAATTATATAAAGCAGTAATAAAATCAACTCAAGTGTTCTTCCGAGTGCTGGGGATGCCCTTTGGTGATTCCTGGATCTTGCTCTATACATAAAACCAGTCTATATATTCAGGGGAGGATTAGTTTTGAATATGCAAAGTGGGGGTCCGTGCTGCGAGGCGAAGGGGAATGGCATGGTGCTCTCTCGGCGATGCTGAGCTTCGGTGTTATCGCTCCCCACTACCAGCGGGTGAAAGAGGATGCCGTCGGCATCTCTTGTTACTGGAGGTCCCTGCCTGTTAAGTTGCAAGGAACAGACAGCAACACCCAAGGGACGCAGTGTGTGTGAGAAAAGAGAGCAACAGAAAGATAGAGTGTGTGTGTGTGTGTTTCCTAAGGACAGTAACACCTATCTTTCACTTAGGGTGGCCTCTATGAAGCTCCCTTCACAGTTTAAAGAATGGAGAGTCAGCACAGTAGATATGATTTCACATAGCAGAAATACCAGGAACTAATTCTTTCACTCTCAGTAAGCTAAGGTTTTGTGTGTCATGATTACGCGTGTCGCAAATTTGTGCCGGCATCTACTTTTGCGTGCAGGGCGAGTGGTTTTCTTGTGTACCATAACAGTTTGTTCTTTTTCCCAGTAAGTACCCCCCCCCAGATGTCTCATCTGCTATGTACAGGTCTAGAGGCTACACACACACACACACACACACACACAGACAGTGCGACACCAGTAATAAATATACCATGCTGTGTGTTTACTCACATAAGCTCACCATCACTCAAATTATGACGGAGAACCATTAGAACGCAAAAGGGCCTCAGAGCTAATTGTTAGCGCATATAACTCCCTCCTTCCTCACTCCTCTGGCATTCAAACTTCAAAATATTAATTTTGTTGGGATGATCCAGGTTGCTCTTGGGCGACTGACAGAATGATTGAGGAAAGGAACGACTTCTTGCTACTGCAGCAGTTGTCACAAAGCACTACTTTTAATTAGGCAACAATCTGTGAATCAGTCTGTGTCTGACCCGCCTGTCTTGTAGGGGCTTGGAGGACGAGGAGCTAAATATAAGTTGCAATAATTACAAAGCACGGCAAAGTGAGGCAACATTGTGTGCTGGGTGTCTTTTTGTCATAACACAGTGTTAAACAGGATGAGGCGCTGGAATTTTTATTACACCATACAGATTGTAAATGGTTGTTACAGGCAGAAGAGACCAAGGAAAAAGGTCAGTTTTGTTGAGTTTTGTTAAGTTTTAGTAAGTAGCGGCAGTTACATTTGCATGATGATGAAGACTTGATTTTTTTCTCAGGGCAAATCCTGCCATTTCGTGTTTGAAAAGAAGAAATAATTTGAATCTGGTTTTACCCGAGGAAAAAAAAAATACAAATCTGTCACGGTTATTCACCCTTTCAGACCACAGAGCTGTACTGTTGTCTCTTTATTGTTCTGGAAGCAGAATAAGGAACTAGTTAACATCCAAGTCTGTCCTCTCACCTTCCTACGCTCTTCAGAGAAGGAGGAGAGAGCGAGGAGCAGAGGGAGTGTTTTGTGAACCTCCAGCCCATGTCGCCACCCTAATTCATCTCTGAACCTTTGTCCTCTTCTTTTCATGTCTCTGCCTTTGTGCAGGTATGTGCTCTCAGTGGATTTATTCTCAGATAATTAATGCAGCGTAAAAGTACACTTTCATACTGCATAAACCATTGTATTTTACGCCACTGCCAATATCTTAAGGTACAATTGACCCTGAAAATTGTCAAACTAAACGTGTGTTTCGCACATTTCCGGCAGTTAAACAGGAAAAAAAACTTTGTATTTAGTGCAATTTCAAGTATATTGTGAAAAAGGTTTTTTTTGAATATGTTGTACACTGTATGATGATATCCCACCTCAATGATAACCCCATCGGGTTGTCGGAGGAAGTGCCTGTATCTTTGTTTCAGCCCACTCAGGTATAGGATGTATACTGCCACATGGGTGCTGGTCTCTCCCTCTGGCAGGGGCGCGCCCTCCCTTGGGGTTTCACTGGCAGCAGAGGCTGCCAAGGGGGGGTCTTCCGCTGTCCAGATATAGTCATAGACTGCCACCTAATAAAGCACAAACAGGAAGCAAGATAATGATATATTGTGAGCAGGGACTGTAAACTCTTCCTTGTTGATCAAAAGCTTGTAAAAAGTTCTGATATCCAACGCTTCAACGTGGGCTGCTAAAGAGTATTTCATTAACAAGTTGATGTAATATCAAACCAAGAAAGACATGAAAAAAACAAAGCATTGAAAAAAATTAAGAGGGATGAATCCAAAAACGTCCATATTCAGTACAGGTACATGTGGGGACAAGCCTCAGATGATACAAAAATAAATGTCAGTATCTTTATTTCATTGACACAGCCCAATATCAAAAACTCATGTAACAGCATATTAATATCAGTCTGAACCTTACCTTGTAAACTGCTGAGCTGTTCATTTTAATTACATGCAACTGCAGCCACCAGATAAGCACCACTGGCGTACAGTACATCTGCACGCTAATTCCTAGTAGTACATGAGTCCTATGGGGCCTGATCTGTTGCAGGTAAAGAGACAGGTTGTGTTTGCGATCATGCATACATATGTATAATCCTGGTGCCAGGCTTGTTTGACTGTGTGTGTGTGTGTGTGTGTGTGTGTGTGTAGTGCGCTGCCCTTCGATATCAGGGTGAGACACGTGGAGCAAGCGGAGCGTGTAACATGTTATATAGGTCATGTAACTCGAACTCATCCATGTGTGAAGATCATGGAAGCCCTCTCCTTTTCTGATAGTGTCTGCTGGTGAAGGCTCGAATATCTGCTCATCACGTGCATTACGGTGGATCTTACACATCATAACAACTAAAATCACCTGTCTTAGGGTTGCGATAATTAGTCGCAAGGCCTCACACACCTACACAAGCATAATACACATCTATTAATGCTATGCAAACTTCAATGCCAACCCTCATTTTAACCCTCAATGACGCAACAACACATACTGTGCCCACGTGGAAGCACCCATGATACTAGTAAAATCGTGCACAGTGGTCTCTCTGAGAGCTTTTAAGTTTGAATGTTTGTATGTGTGCATACAGTACATGTGCTATAGGGACCCAGATGGGCCATAATGCAAAATTTAACTCCCACACCACAGACTGAAAACCTCACGCACACGCGCACACGCACACGCACACACACACACACACAGTAACAAAGTGGAAGAGGTTTTCCAAGTAGTTTGTAAAACTCAAGGTGACCCCCTAATTGGCTGCCTAATTATGATTCGTCTAAAAATACAGAAAAAGGAAAAAGCAAACTCATTCAGCTGGGCCATGAGTGGCAGGGTCAAGCTGAAGGAGAGGTTTAATTTGGTGGCATATCGATGTCACCCCACACTTATAAACGGTTAGTCAAACACAACTCTAGGCACTTCACCGAGAAAACAGTGGGAGCCATTACCCCACTTGTAATTACAGACACTGCATAAACTGCACACCAGTCAGGCCCATGCGAAGAAAGGACCTCATTGTCAAAATGTCAAAGAGTCACGAGTGCAGAGAGAAAAAAGACTAGCTGAAAACATTTAAAGAAGGTGTGTGTGTGTGCGTGTGCGTAAGGGGGGGTGAGGACGTGGGGAAGCACCTCTTCAACGCTAATTAAGACGCTCATTAGTGAAATCGCCTCAACTGTGCCTTGCCTCTAGGTTGGCCTCGGCCCACACTGGGGGAAACTGATTACCTGAATTTCTTAAGTAATCAGCACCTCTGCTAGGCAGCAATCAGTCTGTTTGGATAGTGTGTGCATGTTGTTTTGCTGCTTCTTTCTCTTTTCTTTATTTTTGAGAGCACACAAGTGGGAGTGTGCAGCAAGTCATAGCTCTCTTCCTAAATCCTGGTACTCGATCCTGGTTCGTGATACAGTAAGAAAGCACAAACATCCAAAGTCACGAATGTGGGCAAAACTGAGTAAGAAAACATGTACTGGTCGCACAGGAAGTGTACCTATGACTCGGTTAAGGCCCCAGTCGAGGATTTTACAAAGCAAGCTGTACAGTGGTGATAGAAACACCACAGATTCAGCCTCTGTACTCTAAGTCACTTTGGTTAAACGCACCGGCTTAAATGTCGATGTGTGTGTGTATTTTGGCTTGCGTGAAAATAGATTTTTTTGATGTTAGCCATGCCACCATCCTACGCCAATTAGCACGTAAAATCCACTTGACAAGACTAGACAAAAGCTTGAAAAGGTGTTTGTGTGTTCGGTTTGGGTGATGCCATTTCATGCAATGCACCATGGCTCTCAGGATGCATCATTGCAGAGACACAAAAAGGAAAGAGCATTAGAGGGCCTGTCTGCTCTACACTAGTCGGTTCTGGTCTGTTGTGTTGCGTTATGGTGCTAGCCTGGCTTCTAGCCCTAGCTAGAGTGCTCTCTCCACTCCACCATTGTTCCATTTGATAGCACTAAGTGACTGATTTAGGTTCAATGCCTGCATGGAGCAGACAGGCCAGCTGTGGGTTAAGCAGATAGCATTCAAGTGAGCTAACCCAATTCGAACCCAATCAAGCCGGGATTTATTGTTGGGGTCTGTATTTAGAAATCTGATAGAGTCTGCATCAGTCCCTTTACTTGCATCAGGAGAGACGGCCCTTCTTTCTTTTAGCGGAGGACTATAAACGGCAAACCATGTTTTCCAGCAGGGACATAAATTTCAGGATTTGTAGACATTACCGCAAATGCACATAGAGAATGGGAGGGAGGGACGGGAGCACAGGAAGTGGGGATGGCACAGCTGCAGACATGGCTCCATGCTTCACAAATATAGTCTGTCTGTCTTTCTGGGAGAAGATGCGATTTCACACCTACCGAATCCCACCATACGACATATGAATGCAGAATAAAAGCAATCTGTACTTAAATACAGGCGCCTGTGCAAAGCTTTTCTCTATACAAATCCACTGTGACTTGTAATAAAATTTGACTGAGCTGTCAATCATTTTTATTCAAGAGTGTACAAATATAAAGTCTGTCAAGAGATGGATTTGGAATTCCTTTCCTGTTTTGTTAGTTTGAGGCCAAAAAATAAATAAATGGGCATCTCTACCCCTGAGATAAAAGGATAAAGGCACTGCATTCTAAAAAGGGTATTCTTTTGTGTTATATTTAAAAAGTGACCCATATGCATACCTAAATTAGGATTTAAACTTGCAACTAACAGCTAAAAAGAGGGCAGACAGTTTCTGGGAATTAATAGTAATTTTCCACTGGGTGATAGACTCGTCTTGTAGTAGCAATGTCTGGGATATGAACAGAGTATTTTATATATTTATTTATCTCACACGTCCTTGACTGTCTCAAACATCAGTGGCTGACATTTTCCTCCACTTTGTGACATGTGGAATATAAACACAGTGTCGGGAGTTGACCATTTCTAAAGGGACGTTTCCGTTGTGACCCCATTCGGCATGTCCCTGCTGACAACCAAACCAGTTCCCAAACTTGATCCCGTGACCTTTTCAGAAAACTTTCAAATGATAATCAAAACACGGTGTCAGAATGGGACTCAGTCACAGGCCTAAAGAGCAAACAAATTCAGTATTTGCAAAAAACTACCATGAGGGGGATGCATCACTGACTAATAAACACAAACTAACAAGGCTCCAGAGTGAGCTATCATAGGTAAGTGGGAGTATATGTGTGTGCACCAATGTTGTTTGCTTTAGCGTATGATATATGAGTACATACAGCATGTGCATGTACATGTGCGTGTGACTGAACTGAAGGGAGAAGAGAAGGAGAAGTCTCCATGGGCAGGGAGACTGAGCCGGGCTGGCGACTGTCCAGGAGAGGAGCCTAAGGCATAGGCACAAACAGGCCTGTCAGTCCCCCTGATCCCTTAATGATTGATCCAAACTAGATAGCCATCATTACCATTCGTGCACTCTCCCTTCCTCTGTCTAATTTTACCTTCCATTTGCATGTTCCCATGAACTAATTAAATCATGCCCTCTCTCTCTCCCTCTCTCTGTGCCTTACTCTGTCTTTCTTTCCCGCTCTGTGTCCATTGGTATGAAAAATAATGCAGCACATTTTTGGCACATTATTATGTATGAACTGTGAGGGGCATAATGTATTCCAGTTGGTTGAAGTTCTCCAGACCCTGCCTGTAATGAACACAACAGACGTGGACTGCGTGCTGCACAGCCCGTGTGAATGCTATACCTCGGTTTTCTCCCCCCCCCCCGTCTCTCTTGCCATCTCTTAAAGACAAAAGTGGATGACCTTCCCTCTGTCTGCCACCCACACACTTCTCAGCCGCCACGTAGCTCGTGCACAGGAGGGCTCAGGTTTTCTCCTGCCACCGCCACGATCATTTTGGTTTGTAGTTCTGTCCCACTTGGCTTTAATTTACAGTGGGAAAATAATTAGAATCTCACTTTTGCGAAGAGTGGAGTGAAAATGTAAACAATGCTTCCCTGCGGGCGGGTGCTTCATCACTTTGACAGGTGCATTTGAATTTGCCTGGGTGGCGGACAGGCTTGGTTATTTATGTGTCAGTCGCACATGGAAGCCCCGGCTGTGGCTGGGACTATGGTTGGGACCAAGACTAGGGAAGAGATTGGAGCTCTGTGGAGTGAGGGAGGATATAGATTAGGATTTGGGAGAAAATTTAGGATGGTCAAATTGGTTCTTAAAATGTGGCTAGAAAAGACCATGTGGGGATTGTGCTGTGGCTGAGGAGAGACATATAGCTGTAGTGAGGAGCAGGCTGAAGACGGGGTAGACTAGTTGTACCAATACCTGCTAGATTTAGAGTAAGGGAGTGAAGTATGGCTGGGTCTGGGAATGGGAATTTGGATGTGCTTGAGTTGGTGCTAGGTTTGGAAATTATTTGAGGAAAAACTGTGTATGGGCTTGGCTTTGTGGGCCGGTACCAGCATGTCATAATAAGTCTGCATCTTAAGTAAAGCTAAAAAGAGTATTTTGAGCACACAGGTCCTTTGAAATGCTTTGTAACGTTCCAAGTAAACTGGTTATTAACCAATTTTCTGCAATTAAATTTTGATGTTGTTCCAAAGATAAACCAAACCCTAGTCACGGAAGCGTTGGCATAGTTCACCAGGAAGCATTTATTACTGTTTGGCATATGCATTTGAGCAGTTCTGGTTGTTGCTCATGGGAAACCCTGTCTGTACCACTGTGGCAGATTAAGAAAGGCAAGCTTTTGGTTGCACGCAGGGATACGCATGTTTGTGGAGTTGAGAGCTAGGAGCTACCAGTTATCATTCCAATATATAGTCATGGAAATGAATGAGGTCCAATGCTTGGGGAAGCTGTCACGGAAGTTTCACAAGTGATTATCACCACTGGATTGTCGGGCCAAATATAATAATATATCAGAATTCTCAATTGTATGCCTAATAGAAATGGCTTATTTGCTCAAAACAACTTTATCAACCACTGTATGGAGCACTAGTGCATCTTAAACCGGACTGCTAAACATTGATTTAATCCGAGGTTGATTTCAATATCTCTTTCTATCTCTTGTATTTATGTTGTCACTGTAATATTGTTAGGTGTTAGCCGTTTGACACACGTTCCTTTACACATTTTAAAATAGAAGGCAGTCGCAACATGAAAATACAACGGGCACACTAGCACAGAGAGAGCAGAAAGGAGCATCAATGATTATTTCCAAGTGAGAGAAGAGGTAGACATGGTTGCTTCTTTTGTCCACAGATCCTCATCCACACGTGCACCACACACACACACACACACACACACACACACACATCCATGCTCACAAACAGACAAAGCCTCACACAGTGAGGCAACGCATGCGTGCATCTCCAGTGCCTGCGGGCACTTGGGGCTAGGCAGCAGGGATTGGGGGAGGGAGGGTTGTTGGGAGATGGGTAGGAGGGGGTGAAAGGAGTGTGTACTGTGCAGAGGCTCTCTAAGCTACAGAGGGTCAATCCCTCCACTCCACCACATCCACCACCACCTTGTCTGTCAGAGCTGGCCCGGACTCAAGGCCTGTGTGCTGAACACCGGGGTTATACCACAGTCTGTATGTAGGCACACAAACACACACACCAACACACATGCACTGGGTTCACACACACTTACGCACAAATTTGAAATAATAGGCACATGCAGTATACTGTAGCACAGACACACAAGCTTTATACATCAGGGGTCACACAGCACAAATGCACAAGCTCACAGAGATGTTAATGCCTGATACACACAGACGCATGAGAACACACTAGCCTCGTGCAACACATGCACATACGAGGCCAAGACAGGCTACAGCAAATTGCACATGGCTGGGAACAGACTAAACCACAAAGCATAAAAGACCACCGACACACATGCATGGATAAGCCAAGCAATGTCAGCCATTAGGATGGAAATAGATATGTTATTATTGTAAATTTGGCCAATATGTGGACGGTCGGCAGATATAATTGGAGCAGCTTGAAAATAGCATGGATGCACACTGTCTGCGTTGGGCCTGATTTGGCTGAATCAAAGGTCTGTGTCTGGTTAAGCGCACCACTGGACAAGACAGGCCACCCATTCATATTTGCATGCTGGAACACACACAAATGCACACGTGTACACACACGGAGTGACAAAACGGCTAGTACGCTACAGTAGCTCTCATCCGCTCTCCTCTCATTACTGTGCCTGTAGAGCAAAGATCACTGTCTATAAATATTTCAACTTGAGTAATCATAGTTAAAGTGCAGTAACACACTCCATCCAAAAGTAACACAGACCAAATTGGACTTCGAGAAAAGACAAACAAGCAACAATGACTATATTTACAGTCAGAATAAACTGAACAACTTTAAAAGAGATTATCCAGTGAGATAGTATCTCCGAGTGCCTGAGATAATCCAGAAAATAAGATATGCATAATTCACTGTCGCTAATCTCCTTAGCAGAAAATAAAGTCTACTCCCAGCCTACAGTAAACAACTCAGATAATAGCCCATCTTTTACTTCCACACCATGTCTGACTCACCCCGGGCCCCTGGGGAGATCACTTTTCCAGGTTTGTTCTGGAGCACATTGAAGTTTACCTGCAACTTTACTTAACAAAGGAGAACGCGCATGCTCTGCGTTTTAATGCTTCTAATAGTCTCCTTTAGCAAATGACATTTTGGTCATTTTTCAGGGATCAGATGCAAGGTCTGATTAAAACACTGAACACATTCAATTAATGGCTCGACCTGTAAATATAGAACCTCAAACCTGCAACACTACCACACAAAAGCCAAATGCAAGTATTGCAAAGTAACGATGCATTTGTGTACGTTAATTATTAAGCATTTTTAAAGGGCACACCATGATATCTTACACCAAGTTAACTCAGTGTTTGTGAACATGTCTTCTTCTGGTAAACCCTAAAAGCACATTTTCTCACTTTAAGTGTGTGGTCCACATATTTTGGTCGTTGTGCTCAATTCTCAAAATGTCAGCAGCCCGGGCTTCGTATTAAGATGCTGCAGACAGATGGCAAAGTTGAGTATTGCCTTTGATATCCAAAATTTGACTTTGGAGTAGCTTCAACCTAATCAGGCCTCGGAGGCTGGAGGTGATAAGTATCCAACCCAATAACCGAAATGAGAGCTGGGAATCAGTGGTAAGACGCACGCATACATTCACTCTCACATAGATACTGTCCATGTGCGTGCGTACACACACACACACTGTCTCTTTAAGGTTATGAGTGAAACCCGTATGGGGAAAAAAAACCTCTCCAAATGTCTATCTCTCCTCGGGATGTCATGTGGGGCTGTTAAGACGCGACACCTGTCACAATCACCAGACCTTCCTCATCCCCTCCGGGGCCGCAGGAAGCGGCCAAGGTCAAACTCTTTATAGGAAAGGAAGGGAGAAAGGGGAAAAGAAGTGACTAACGACGGACAGTCACAAAGGATCAGATCTGTCAAGTTCAAGCTGTAAAACGGAGGCTGTATTATGAATCATTGTATGTGTTTGAGCATTACACACAGCATTGCTCCTGTGTGTACGCAATGATCACATCCTACCGGTCTACACATGTAACAATAGTCAATATAACTACATTCTATACCCACACGACAGATCTGAGCCAGGCGGATTGGTCGCAAAACCTCTGGCTCTGGCGTTAAGATGAGTCCTCTTAGTTTTTGTTCAGTGTACTCCAAGACCCTGCCAAAATCTTTTCTCACTAACAGTCCAGTGTGTTGCCTTCAGTTTCACAGTATGCGATGGCAAGGGAGCAGGCCAGGACTCCTTAGGACTTGGCCTAATGGAAAAGGAAGGAGGGGAGGTAGAGGATGAGGAGAAGGAGGGCGGAGGGTGGAAAAGCATCTCAGGATGGTGAAAACCTGGCGTCAACCCGATGTCTTCCAGGTAGATGTGTTTTGACAGCTGACGGACGAAGCTTCATATTATGAAGACAGTCTCTTCAATCTTGGTCCTGTTGTGTGACACGGGGGTCGACTGCGCTGTCTGTCATCTAAAGGCGCTTCCTTCTTTTGACTAGCTTTCTGTTTTTCACACCCTCATTCCCTCCCTCTTTTGCCTCTGACAGAAAAGCCTGCCCAGGCCCGGGCTTTGGTAGATAATGACATCCTCTCCCTGGATTAATTGTGAGGGACACATTAAGCAATGGGGCTGACACTCCCTGTAATTAAACCGCTCACACCGACGAGTTCATACTGGAACACGCTCTCCTTTCTCTATCTACTGCTGGAACTGTGGGACTGTTTGGAAATGGGATGAGACGTTATAGTGGTGTGTTTGGGAGGTAAGTGAGTGCATCACCTTGTGGAGTTTAAACAAAAACAGGAGGAAGCTTAAAGTTTCTGCTTTATTGGCCCCGACATTTATCAATACAAAATTAAACCCTTATTATAAGATGATGCCACCTTTTTATAGCAAGGTAGGTAGATACGATGTATTCATACAGTTTAAATGTGCTGTATATAACAAAAATGAATCAATGAAATCCAATCACAGTTCATCTGATTTCTTTACTGCTAAACAAAATATAGTCAACATGAATTTTATTCTCCTGCTAGTGAAAGAAAGCTTGAAATTGCTAGCATTCATAAGACAGAAAAGGTGTGTCCATTCTGTCTTCACAATGACCCTGCTGAACAGTAGCCGAAAAATCCTCAAATATAAGATGACCCAAACTTTTTCAATCATAAAAAAAAAAAAGAGGTCTTACAATAATTGTTCTATTTTAGAGAAGCTTTGCCCTCTAACGGGACTCTGTGTTCGCTGGGCGAACCCTGATGCCTGCACCCCCTGCTGTGATCAAGGTAGAGCCTATGAGTCATAATGCTACCCAAGAAGAATTAACCATAGCACAGAGTATTGGCAGTGAGAGACATTGTTAATAGTTCTTCTTGTGCCCATGCCCTCACATGCCTGGTTCTCTTGAGAAAGCCATGTGTGGACCTGGTTATGGCTAAACACAGATCAAAGAAGATGCACATGTATCATAGAGAACAATGCTGACAGAAAGGAGGGTGCAAGAGACTGACCAGTGGAGAGCAGCGCACTAGGGGCATAGGTTCATGGTACATGTGCACAAAAATTCCTGAAACAAGCAGCTGCCTTTTCTTTCTTTTATCAAATAGTTAAAAAAGGAACTGAATTAAAGTGGATGCTCATATACTTCAACGACTGATCATGCATTATTGCATTTTCAGTGTGTGGATCCACGAGGTTAAACCTTCTCTCTCTGTCTGTTGGTTTGGAATCATAATTCTAAGAAGGTATATTGTATGAATACCAACTGGCTGGTGTCTGCTGAGAGATAACATTTATTTTACTTTAAACTACTTTGAATGTTGGTGGGTCAGTTTGCGTGGATGTGTTTTGTATTTGTTTTCATAAAATCGTATGTGTGAACTGGGAAGGAGGCGGGAGTGTACATGTGTTTGATCTTTATCTGTATTTTTTCCTTTTTCTTCTCTTCTTTTTTGAACCACTGTGCAGCGCGTTCACACATTACTGCCCAGCAAAGTCCATGACCTTTTCAGGAACACAGGCATGTAGCCTTTTGCAGTCATATCTCATATTGTGCTCCCTAATGCTCCGAGTGTGGAAGCTGTGCTTGCTGCTACGTTGCTCCTGTCCTTGCCTGCCTGCCTGCTTGCTATCGCCTGGGGTCATTGGGGCCCTCAGCGCTGTCCGCAAAAAAAAAAAACCCACCCATCCGCTGTAACTTAAGAAGCCACTCTAATGTGACATGCACATGCAAGCGCGCAGAAAGCTTTGCATGCGTGTACTCACACTTACTAATGTGCATGATGGTGTATACAGATGGGCAGACTTACTGTATAAATGTACACTTTACACAGGCTCGAACTCATACTCATGCAGCTAAGCACATGAACGCACACAAATGCACGCACAATGACCACATTGCTCTTTGGTAGAGGTTATTGGGAGGACTCCGGTGACCCCATGCTTACACACACACACCACACACACACACACACACACACACACACTCACAGACACACACACCATAGACCAATAGTTGCCCTCTGACTCTAGACGACCCCTCCTGTGCTACTGAAGCACTCAGCTCCTCCTCTCCTCTCCTGGTGTTCCTGTGTTGGTGTTATGGGTTCCTGTTCAGGAGCTGAGGGTTCTATTGTTGTGTGACAGCGGTTCCTGTGTATGCTGTCACGGCCTGCTGCTCCCACTGTCCGCCTTCGTCTCCAAAGCTCCTTCTTCCTTTACTTCAGTTTAGATTTTCGTCTCAGGTGGCCTCGCACTTACTTTGTACTGTACTACTTACAAAGCAAGACTGATGAATAAACCAGGTGAAGTGCTGCATTATGAGCGTGCATTGCGATCTTGTAATTAGTTTCAGTTGAATTGTTTTATTGCAGAGCGTTTAGAGGCAACGCAGATTTTATTGTGTCAAAACTCTTCCTTACAGTGATGCATATAAAATATAGTAGAAGAAGTGTGTCTTCCAAATGCTTTTCAATGTTTCAGAAGTTGCTACATCATTATATTTTGTCTAAAAGTCAAGGCAATATAGATTATTTCTGAATTAACCTTTGCAATGAGATTAAAGCTGCAAGTTGTGATTTTTGTCACAAGGTAATTGGTAGGAGAAAGGATGACCGTGGCATCTCTCTGGTCAGGTGGTACCATCATGTCACTGCTGTAGGTTAAGATGGAGAACACATCTCGTATGATTAACAGCCTGCCTCCCAGACTATTATCATTACTCCTGCAATCTGTGCTGTGTGACTCTCAACAGGTTTGCTCCCCACCAACCACGCTGCTGTTGCAAAGCACCTTGGGTGTTCCCAAACTCGCCCGCTGGTAACCCATTACCTAGACATACGGAGACAAACGGCATGAAGGTACGCAAATGTTGATGCAATCAGGTTGCGAAAACATCTCCAGGGCCACCACACAAGCACCCACCCTCCTCCCTCCCTCCTTCCCCACTTCGTTTAATCTCCCCCACTCTCCTTCAATTATCACAATGTCACCACCACCACCACTAGGAAACTTTCCTTTTGGTGAATTAACAGTAAAAGAGCTTTGCAGCAGGTAAGCTGGAGCTCTACTCAGTCACTGTCATAGCGGTGGCTCTGACAAAACAGTTTGCGTACCTGCTTAAGTATTACCGAAATTAACACCTCCCATCCAGGTACAGTAATCAAGGGGGTGACGGGAGACAATTAATTAGGTCCATCTGCATCGCTGCCTTTACATAATTAATGGGGCTCATTACTGAACCACTAGTATGATGTGGGGGATGCTAGCACACTCACTAGCTCAGAGCATGATAGTACTAAAAGCACTAGGAAAGTTAAGATTTTTGTCTGTTCCTAACAAAATCTGTCAACTTTGATTGCCTGATTCCACAGGTTTTGTCAGCCTCAGTGCTAAACCACCTTAAAAACAGTGACGCAAACAAACACATTGCCCTTAAACTAAGTGTCACTGATAGTTCGCGCTTGAGAGTTGACCTTCCCTGCAATCTCTGGCTTTCTACATGTCGTTGACTGCGGCAGTGATGTTATGCTCATTACTACATCACATTATATTTTTAGCAGAAAGAAATGCCACCAAAATACTTGGTAGCATGACTGCAAAGGCATATACTTGACTATGTTTGTATTTTAGGACAGGTTCCAAGTGACAATCCAATCAAACGCGCATCACGAGAGGGATATAAGAGCATTACATTAATTTAATAAAATGCCACAACCTCTCAACAGCACCCACCACATCAACTTCTCTTGCAGTTGAAGCAAGAGTGCAACAGCAAACCAAGTATGTAAAAAGGTGTGACATCTGTTGCAAATGTAAATAGCAGTGGGGAACAAAAACCCCAATGTAAGCCTTAAAGAATTTCAATTATGAAAAATTCCATAATTGGCGGGTGAGCTAACGCCCCCTCTCTGAGCTGTTATCCACAACACTTGAGGCTAATGATCTTTGACGGAAACTCATTCTTTTTCCTTCCTTCCTGGGATCAAATTAAAGAGCACGCAGGTAGATCGGCCCTTGACTCATTCAGCCTCTTTGCTTAGCCAGTAAGCTCTACTGCTGACATCTTAACCTGAGAGTAATATTTAAACCTTGAAGCAACTCAAACGATCATATGGCATGGAGGAATCTATAATATAAAGTTAATTGGTGAGAAAGTAAAAATTAGATTATGTTTTATGACTGCCTTGTGAAAATTACAAGTTTGATAATAATAGGCCATTTGCAGGTTGGTTATTGAATGTGGAGCCTTTTTTTTTTATTGTTTCTGTGCTGGAGGGAGATACAGCGTCAGAGAGGTTTTGCTGAGTGTTAAGTTGCAGCACAGCACATCCAGAAAACTAGTTTGAACCTAATTGATTATAATAATCTTTCATTTTGTTTTACGTGCTTTAACTTTACCCTTTTTTGTGTTCCTGCCTAGAAACAGGAGTAAAGTCAACCTCTGACGCTTTGCACACTGCAAATGCACTTTATATCCTGTTATCTTATGTATATCTTACATAAACGTCTGTTCAATGTTTGTTTGCTTTGTGCCACTAGCGTGTTTTCCTATTATAGTTGATATTGCAGGTGATGTTACAGTTACTGCACAAGACACCCTGACGATTTAGGCATTAAGTGGGCTGACTGGTCGAGCACAGTGCAAACTGCCTGACAGATTTATAAGTTGCTTGTTGTTGGTTGTTGTAAGGTTCCCTGACTGATGCACACTCAGGCAACACATTTGCTACCAGTCATCCAGTGCAGCATAAACTCCTCTATGCTACAGAAGAGGTTCTAATATTGCAGCTGCATATTATAACCTACCTAAAGTACTAGATTCATATTAGAAGACTTTCATTTGTGATTCTCTAAATGATTTTCCATTTTCAGCTGCCCTGTCTGGCACCTGACACACAATTGGTATCAATTTAGACTAAAGCAAACAAGACATATTTGCAGTTCCTGTTTGCCCCAGACCTGACTTGTTGAAAATGTCATTCTTTATCCTTGTGTGTGTGTGCTGTTCAATAACTTCCAAACATTGGCTCAATATCAGGCTGCTGCTGTTCCTGTGAGTGCCTTGTTTTCCTTCTCCCCGTCCCTCCTTCCTCTCACTCAGCTAATGAAGGCCTCGTGGCCCACTGTTATTAAAATTACGCCCTTGCCTCGGATATTAATTGGGTCCGTAATAAGGAATGCTTCGGATTCATTATTTAATTGCAAGGGCACATTTGGAATACAGTTTCTGAAATGTATTTTTAATGAAAAACACTACATCCTGACCTAATCATATCAACCTTATTCTATCTAATTAAGGATGCAAAAAATCATTAGAGTTGCAAAATATTAGTTTCAGCTCGGTCGGGCTGCTTCTTTGCAAGCCTTCATGAATATATTTTTTTCCTGTCTATGATAAATAGTTAATGAGGGAAAAATGACAAAAATTTGCATGTAGGCAAATTAGTCTAATAGGGATAGGTCTTTTCTGAGTTAGGAAAGTGACCCTTTTCACAGGAGAAATTGTTAAAATAATTATGAAATAATAGCAATGCCCATCTTATTTTGATGAAAAATGGCCGACTTGAGTAATGTAAAAATCATAAAATGCAATAACCCTAAATTTTCATCATGCTGGAGAATGTGTTAACGTGTTAGCATTTTATCAGTTTAATAACGCCAAATTAGGGACAATATGAAGTATGCTGTAATTGTTGCTCTGGAGGGAGATATGCAGTAATGCAAGGATGATTTAGCAGTGCCACCACAGCAAGGGGCCATCAGCAGCTAAATGAAGCATTTTCTTAATCAAAAACTTTGGGGGTGTCATTTCTTTCAAACTCTCCGAACATTGGGAGGTTCAATTTTCTCCCAGTAAACAGGTCCATCACCATCGCATTAGCAGAAGTGTAGTCACCTCTTGGAAGGGTTGCAGTTCATCAAGGCTTACAAGGCAGTATGTATTAAGTTACCCATAACATAAATCTCATCTTGCAAGTTTATTATTAAATTGTAGACAGGTTCAAGTAAGATAAATGTGCCATTTTGAGTACGAACAATGTACACAATATTCACCATCTTGTCTTTTTCATAGGCTTAGTTTTCTCACATGAAGTGAGGTCACATGCTGATACTATGTCCAGTGAAAATGATGCTCATAAAGCTTGTGGCACAGCAGATCAACACTGAGGAGCTGCAATCAATATTACCATTTCTGTGACAAATTCCCAGATATACAATCCTGTATGTACTAATGGTGGAATTTTCTGTGAGATGTCTGCCTCTACACCTTCAAAATTTAGATTCAATTGTCAATGTGGGATTTCACAGAGGAAGTTGATCTTCTACTCATTCGATCTTCACAAACATACCACTATGAATTACCTTGACTCTAACAAAACAGGTTGTGGATTAGTCGAGCCCGTTTTTACTCCCCCCGTAAGACAAAATGGTGCCTCATTTCCTAACAGCCAGTCCATCTATCACCAATAACTGAGAATCTACTGTAGTTTCTGGCTCCATTTTACGCCTTTACAGCTGCATGAACTTGTGCAAGCAAAGAGCAAGGGAGTTAATGAACATGGAGAACACAGAGCGATGTGTGCCACTAACAAATCAAACAGAATAAATTAAAGGGGGATGCAGTTTGATCGCTGTGTTCCATTTCCCTTATCTCAACAAGTCACATTTTCAATCACTATGCAAAGATTTTACATCGGGTGTAGACGCGGTGCTAATACACTGCCCTTGCCCGTGTCATCAACATCGACCTACGCTGGGCTATCAAACGTGCGACAGCCTCTCCCAAGAAATAGTCATTTCATGGGGACATGCATTTATGTGCACTGGAATCCTGCATTCCCCATGACACCAAGTTGTCCACAATAAGAGAACGCCTGGTGCAGCATATCCATATGCATCCCAGTATGTGTGTTGATTGAGCAGTCTTTCTTTAATGAAATATCTTCGGAAATTGGTTTCCACAGACTAATCAGGCAGCCCGCTAGCCGAGTTTCTGTTTTGGTAATTATCTTGTACTAATTAGAATGAAGCTAAAGACCTCTGAGATGAATTCTCAGCTTTCTGAAATGTAACTAAAGAAAATGTAATGATATAAAATGAGCCTATTCTATACATCCTCTCGGACGTAATATATTCGTTAAAGTGACCAAATTGAATATGGTATTGATGAACTGTGGGATACCGTCAATGCTGCCTTTAAATGTTCCTTTCGGTATCACCCTCATCCTTCCTCAGGCAGTCTATCTTCCAGCGCCGCAACATGGCAGACACCTCCCGGGGTTACAAACAACCAACTGTAATTCCTCCCCTATACACAAGCCAATCTAACAGATTAGTATCAGTGACCTTTGACTAATTCTCTCGTTAAGAAAACATCAATTAGCCCAATTAATCTCCAAGGGTTTGAGGAGAAGGACATTGTCTAAAGAGACAAGATGCTTACCTTACGCCTCTCCCCATTGAAGCCTCTCCACTGCTCCGCCTTCTTCACAATGTAGCTCAGTTCCTGATTGGACAGCTCCAGGTCTTGAGGCAGGAAGTATGTCCCCTCCTTGGCTGTGAGCCGATGAAAAACGTCCAGCATGCGGCCGTCGTTGTGGAATCTGGAAGGTGTGGTGTGAGACAGGAAGTGAGGAGTGGGAAGAGGCAGATGGAGTGACGCCACACTGAACCACTGTCCTTGTCTGGTAAAGGACACGTGGGGTCAAATTTCAAAGCAAGGAAAAGCCTGCATCTTTGCCTTGTGTCAAAGATAATAATTGTGGATAACTAGCTCTGTGGGTCAAATCGCAATGATCCCAACTTGCTGGAAGAACATATGATTCCTACATTGATTACACAAAGCATCGTTGCAGTGTGATGCTCTATAAACGCATAATACATCAATACAAACACAATGAAAGAGCAAAAGGAATCAAACAAATTGGCCTGTGAGTGGGAAGCACTTTGTTAACACGAGCTGACTGTAGCGATGTCTATGTTTGGCTGTGTGTCTGTGTGGTTGTACATCTGTTCGTGTGTAGGAGTCAGATCCTGGGATAGTCTTCAGCGTTAATGCGGAGCTTCAAAGATGGCAGATGCAACGGACGTGCTGGTTGAAGATGTGTCTGGAGAGACCGGCCTGAGTCACAGGAAAATGTTTGGCGCAGCAGAAGCCATATTGATTCATACCATCATCCAGATGAGCTCACATCACCAAAGTGTTATTTTGCTTTTGCCACACAAGGGTGCATGCAGCCAACCCCTGAAAAGAATCACCATGTCTGTAAACAAATGCCTTGGCTGACCATCAAAACCAGAAGACCTTGTGGCCTTCCATAGAGATTCTAGCCTGTCAGAGGGTAATCAACTCTCAAATAAAACCAACATCAAGGAGACTGGGATTTATACAAGAAGCTGGTACGGAGCTTTGAACTCAGCATCATTCCCCATCGCTCTTGGGAGAGAGATGTTTGTAGAATCTTGACCTCAGACACAGGAATAGCATGCATTCATTTTTATCCTACACTTGAATTGTGCTTCTCATTCATTTATGCGGTCTCTGTCTTAGAGGAATTCACCATCTTTGTATCTTTGTGCTTCAAATCAGGCTCACTTCCTTTGTGTTGGAAGTGCCCTGAATTGTACGTATGTGTTACTTATATCTGGAGTACGACGGCTCTCGTCAGCTCTTCTTCGGTATAGGGGTCACCATGAGGATATGTTAACTTATGGAATACATTTTAATTGAATATTCACTTCAACATGACCATGGTGGACAAAAAGAGAAGGGCATTTTTGTGTGTTTATACACATTAAATACATATTACCCTGCTTTATGTTGCCTATCCCTAATCCTTTAATTACCATTTCAAGCCGAATTTCAAGAATTATGCAATGTTTCCTATCTTTGACTTAACATGTAGTCACTGAATATGCCAGTCTTGTATTGCAAAACAACAAAAGATCTCATGCAAGATATAACAGCCAATCAGTGCATCTTTCCTTTAAGAAGAGGTGATCAATGAGTCACTTGGGTGTGACTATGGAGTCTCACTGCCCTCTTACCCCTGAGTCCCTGTTTGAACTGTATGCTGTGCTATATGTACATATACAGTATACACATGAAAACCTGTTTACTGAATACCCTTCCACAAAAACCCACACAAATGCAGGGATGCAAAGTAACTGTGTAAGGGAACACAAACAAAGCAATTATTTAATCTTGAACCCTGTAATCGTTTGGATGTAACTGCGCCACTATCAATGTAACATCACTCTTTGTGGTGTTTATGAAGTTTCAAAGATGATAGAGCATGTAAAACACATCACTGATGTGTATATTTTGCAGCCAGTGAATTAAGGCTGCCTAAAATGTAATTAAAAAAGGATAACAGTCCATTCTATCTATACATATAGCCTGAGGCATTTTTTTTAGAAATAGGTCACGCTCTGTGTCAGAGCCCCTTCTTTGCAGCCAATAGGAAACAGTAACCCATAAAATTATCAGCCTTGCTTCAGCCTCGTGGCCTACATTCAATACAAACCCGTGTGGCGGTTGAGTGGCAGAAGTCATTATTCCCGGCTGCAGTTTTAATATTGTCCATTTAGCTGGAGCCCGATAAGCGTCCCGCTTACTGAAATTTGATGGCACCCTCTCCTTCGGCCGCCAATCTCAAACTGATTAATTCAATAAGGGTTTTCTTACATTTGGAACCTTTAATGGAATTTGGTCTTATATGAGAGTGGGAGAACATACCTTGGATGAATACGGAGTTACATTATTCAGTAATTTATCACCCGCCCTTCCACTTTTTTACTTCCATGCAGCACAAAATGATGTGCTTCTATTATTTAAAAAGTGCAATGGTCGCCTTTTAAGCTGGGAATTTGGAATCAGTGGTTCTGCAGTGTATGTTTAAGTCCACGCTCCCATTGTAATGCAGTGTCAAACTAATGCAATGTTTGATGGTTAAGGACCAGCCTAAGCTGTGAGAGATTTACTGTGAGAGATTTACACACATATTGATTATGCCTTTCCTATTCATCCTCTCTAACCAGGAAGCAGGAAGAGCTCTATAGAGGACATGTAGGCTTCGTAGAAAAAATTGTTAAAACAGTCTGAGGTGCTAAAACGTAATACTAGCCTAGCAAGCGAATGCTTCAGCATGGGTGACCTCAATCTGCAAGACATGAGTGGAACACACACTACATTAAGATAGAGTATGCGTGTTCACTACCATGTATATGCAGTCCATTTCAGTATGTATGAAACCTGCAGTGATACCAACCGTGCAAAACATTCAGCCTAATCGGATAATGCAAGGGGGTTACATGTTCACGCTATATCAAAACACATCTAACTTTTGAATTAGAAACGCTTCAAATTTTTCCAACCAATTGCAGCGTGTGGCGTGCTCAAAAAAGGCAACTGTGTGGTGCATGCCTGTATTTCTGCTTTTGTGTCTGATAACTGAATGTGTGTGCAGATGTGTGAGGTTGATGCATAACTGCATAAGTAATTCCATGCGACTATAAAATCAAAGTGGATTAGATCAACATTTGTTTTCTTTTTCTGTTGTTTTTTGTGCTTTTCTGTGGACAGGACTGGTGGATGGGGTGGAAAATGGCACGAAGCTGCGGGGGAGGAAGGTTTAGAGTTATTTCTGAACGGGTGCTCGAGAATAGTAGGCTGGTGAGGGCCAGAGTGTTTCAGAAAGGGTGCTCCTCTTCCATTGGCATACTGTCCCTACTGGCTGCGTCAATTCAGAAAATCCCATATGATAAGTCTCGGCTTGAGCTGTGTTGTGATGCCACAAAAGAAGGTCAGACACAGAGCTCAAAGTCAGGGGTGAATGAGCAATATGGAATAAAAAAGGAACTGGATCCAGAAACCCTTGTATTTATGGGAACATAGACGCATGCTCACCACTGTGTTTTGCCCCAGCGATACAAAGGTCAGGGATTGGAATAAGACTCAGATCAGGTCATCATCTTCCTATGTCTCTCACCTGAGCAGGTAAATGGAAAGGATGGTGATGGAGAGCAGGAAAAGGACTGCGTAGAGGAAGAGAGTGACGATCACTCCCGCTGCACCTGATTGGTCAGCTCGATAGAAGTGCCAGTAAAGCTTTGCTGCATCACCCACTGGTGTGTCTGGGCTGTAGGCGAGACGCTGAGGAGACAGATTGAGAGAAAAGGAAGGAAAAAAAAAAGAAAAATCTATAAACTGTTATAAGACTGGACATTTGCAATACGGGGAAGCTCTTGTCCAGAAGAGAGATTGATCAAAGGAAGATCACATGATGGCTCGAGGACTACGTTTCATATACTGGTCAGCTGAAGTTCCTCTCACTCATCTCACATTGCTGACTTTCTAAGTCAGACATAATCATTGCAATGTTATTAACTAGGGTTTGATTTATACATTGCCTCTTGTCAAGTGATTCGCAACTGTGAACAGTCCAAATCATTTCAGTCTTCCTCACTGACAAAATCCACCGCGCTGCCAAAAAAGACACCCATCTAACGGCGCACATTTTCTTTCTCACCCTTTTTTTGTAATCTAAAGTCACTTTGCCAAGATAAAGTGAACTCCTATTTAAGGCGTCCAAGTTATTTTTAAGTGACTTACCCCAAGGACGGCATCCACTGCAAAGACTGCCAGGGGGTCGAGGACTGTCCACACTCCCTGAGCCATGATAAACTTTGACGTGAAGGAAGGGAGTGAGCCAAATATCTGTTGACAGCCCCATCTGATCAGAACCAGCAGGAACGTTACTGCGTTCAAGGTCAGGGGACCCACCATCACCATCGCCAGCTCCTCCTGGGTGTGGAGCAAAGAACTCTGGTATATGAGGTCCACCGTGTGCATGTGGAACTGGAATCTGGCGGGAGAGGAAATGGAGGCGGGTGAGACGGAGTGTGAATTGTGTCAGCGTGCGTGTTGTGTATTTGTGTTTATGATGTTCTGCAGCTCAAGGGCAACCGGTTCCAGCAATTCACACACTATGCTATATTGTTTGTAGTTAATACAATCATAATTAATTACGTTGATGAGAATTAACATTATAATTGGCTGTTTTACTAGTGCGAGCTGCCTTACTGGTCACATGTGATACATTTACGGAAAACTTTCAATCACTGGCTTGCTAATCTGTAAAAAGGTATATATGAAATTAAGTCAGTAAAAGTAAAGTCAGAAGTGGTTCAAAATCAGACGCTACAAGTGACAGTATCAACACCTGTGCCGTTGCATGAGAGAGCTTTTCTTAGCCCCCTATTGTAAGTGAGACCCCTCATTCACCGCAAGCCTCATGAGCTTCTTAATCTTCCCATCAGTCAGGAGAAAGTAGATCCAGTGGTGGGGGGTGTGGCGGGGGAGGTCCAGTTTTTGCTCATTAATTTCCATGTGATTTGCTCCAAGAGTCAAGCTTCTCTCAGATTCTGTCCATTAATCTGACAGTGGAGGTTCATTGGTGCTTTATCTGAGGCAAAATCTCATAACACACAGATTCAATCCTCCAAAAGTCCTTTTTAGAATAACAGAGATGTTCTCACTGAATGGCCGGTACAGACAGAGGAATTTAATGTAATGTTCTTCTTTTAACACTGTTGGCTTCTATTTTCCAGATAAATTGCGTTGTTAAATCGCATTCCAAGAATGACAGGGGGATATTTCAATCATAGTGAATCTTGATATGATACGATGAAACTTTCCGGCTCAATACGTTGTAACAGCATTCTGACATTCGCAGCATCGTGCCATATCAAATATTGACGGTGGCAGCATCATTCCATATTAAAAACAAATTTGGGTGTCTCTTCGAATGTGGTATTGTATTGAAATTCCAAAACTAGATGTGGTACCTTTGTAATGGTTTCAGCACGTGCAGTGCTTTTGCCAGGCAACGAGGATCTTGAGTGATGGAAAGTAACTAAGTACATTTACTCAAGGAAGTTTTCTTTATGTGAGTATTTCCATTTTATGCTGCTTTATACTTCTCCACTACATTTCAGAGGATCTGCACTATATTTATCAGACAGTTACAGTAACTAGTTATTTAGCTGATAGACAACCTATAATGAGCATATTATACATTGTAATAATACACTTAACCCAAGAGGACAATAGTTAATACTGGCCCTACCTGACACATGCTGCTTACACATTGATGCATCAGCAGTCAAATAGTCCAATTATATAACACATAGTTCAAATTCAAACAAGCTTTATTTATCATGACAGATCAGGAAGCTATATTGCTCAAGAAGATATAAATATATATTTATAAAAGATGCATATCTGTATTGCCAAAGCAGTGCAGAAATACAATATAATACATAATAATACAGTATGTATCACTGACAGTGGCAATTGTGCATAATGAGAACTTTTACATTCACTGTTTTGTGTTTAAGTCAAATTGTTGTATTCCTACTTTTACCTGTGAGTGTATATATAAAAAAACCCAGCAACATTAGGGCCAGAGAGTCGGTTTGCTCCTGGGCACACTTTGCTGTGCGCTGATGTCCGAGGGTGGATTGTGGGGCAGGAGGAGGCAAAGGTAGACAGAGTCAGAGAGGAGGAATAAAAGAGTGAGAGAGATACAAACAAGAAGGGAGGGAGGCCTGTCATCACACGAGCCACTCTGTCACTTGGTCTCGCTCCGTCTCTCTCTCTCTGGGCACCACCAGCTCTGGCCACTGCATGGGGAGAGAAATGCTCGGAGGGAGAGCAGCAGATTCGGACATGTGGAAGTTGTCATCCGACGTTGACCCCCTCTGTTTTTGTGTTTGAGTTTTTTCACCTACTATCCACCCCCTCAGTCCATCTTTTTTTTTTTTTTTTTCATTTATTCAGCCACATTTTTTTTCCCCTCTATTACTTTCCATGATTTAACGCTTGATGCTCGCATCCCCATGTTATTGTAATAAAAACCTGCTTGTGTGCATGTTTGCAGCCAGCTTGTTTTATTGTGATGAATTAAATCAGCACCATATGCCATTGAGATGTGATTTAACAGTTCTGTGGTATCTTATTGCTGTTTATTATCAACCCTGTGTACCAAATAATAACAATAAATTCCATCCAAATAATGTAGCCTTTTGGGACTTACAGCCGTGTGGTGAGAGCAACAAACTCCCCCAGCAATGGTTTGTTAATATTGAAAGAGTCTTGTTAAAATGTTAATGGGGGGATTCCAAACAGATGATTTGGGCATATCCAATGTTTCCAACGCACATACTGCACATCCTCATTCTCTCCTCTGCTCCTTGTCCCTTCCACATCCCATTTCACCACAACCGCATGCGAGTGCGTGCGTGTACGTACATCTGCAATGCTCCTATGTGCTTCTGTAGTCTATGTATGTATCTGCACTCCATGTAAAGGGATTTATGTCAGCAGTGATGCGTGTGCTCAAAAAGTGTCTATGTATTTCCCTCCTCAGTGTGTGTATGTTCATCCACACGCTCCCCCCCGTGTGTGTGTGTGTGTGTGTAGGTGTGTGTGTGTGTGTGTGTGAGTGCGTGCGTGCGTGCAGGGCGATATCAAAGGAAGCAAACTCACTTGTTGACAGGAACTGCTATGGCCTGGAGGTAGAGCCACTGGCTGCAGTAATGCAGGTAGAGCCTCACAAACCACATCAAAGCCAGCAGCAGCATAATGAGGCCGAGCTGCCGAACGGAGCCACGCCAGCTACTATGCGGCTGTTGTTGCCGCGGCAACGGCAGGCCCAGCTCGGACGGCAGCATGCGGAGGGCCAGGCGGGCTCGGTCAGACAGGCGTGACGGGCAGGAGCCAGATCCAGTCACTGCTGATCTGTTTTTAGACAAACAGACATGACAACTTCAAAATGTTCTTTACTTTCTTTTCTTCTAATAACAATATTTATTCATAATAGCTTTAAACACAATGTATATGCGTGTCATCCTTATACTGTCAATTTTTCAACTTCCATTACATTTTCATCTTGAACACAGGATGATTAAACAGTTCCTGCACATGGGTGACAATGTCAGTAAAGGTGATGTAAATAGCAACGTGTATGTTGTATTGACATTAAAATAAGTTAACGTCAGCAGCAACAAATACAACGGTGAGTTACCACACTAGATGCAATGGCATGTGTTTTTGCATTCACACTGCAAATAAATCCTTTTCTGTGCATTACATACTTATTCAAATGCATTTTTTTTGCTGTCATCAGATGCATGCAGTGAATTATAGGTAGGAAAACGTACTATTCAAATTGACACACATTCACACATGTACACGAATGTACTCACACACACACACAAACAGATAGGAATCCCTTCCAGCAGTGCTCAGCTTCCCTCAGCACCTCTGCCTCCTCTGTGCCGCCCTTTGTCAGGCCTGCTCAACTATTCCCTTTCATATAGAGGGCACAGATGGAACAGAGGAGAGGAGAGGAGAGGAGAAAGGGTTTGGGCTGGTAACAGCCTAGCATAAAAAAGCTTCACACACATATAGTTACATGCATATGCATCCATTTACTATAGTTTGAACATGTCAACACAAGCAGACAGCGATGACCCCTATCGTCTGGCTGACAGTAATTAGACCAAGGCTAAAGCAGGTGTATACAGTACAGCTATGTTTAACATCACAGAGTGTGACTTAAGGCCTTTGCCTATGGACATCCCTGTGTCTCACCACTGTGTCCCAGGGCACAGTTGGAATTCACTTTGTAGTGTGTATCTAGGGAAAATGATACACTGCCTAAAGATTAAAAATGAGGAAAAAAAACAAACAGAATCAATTGTATCCCCCCCACACATACACACACACCAAATAATTAGGCTACACTTGCATCAAAATGCAGCATTGCGTTTTCTTCTGCTCGTTTTGCTGCTGAAATATGAACCGTCGCGCAGTTGCATTTAAAACAAAAGAGATCGTCTTTGCAGTTCCTGTGAGGTGGGTACACTCCCTGATGTGTTAAAGTATTTGAAGTTATCAAGTTCCTTAGTGGATGCACACGAGAGCAGTGGTGCAGCGTGTGGTACACATGGGAGAACGCGAGGTTCATTCAGAAAACGCTCTGTCAACAGTTTGGGCTGATAAATATTCATAGCTTGGCTGAAATAAACCCAAGCAGAGAGGATATCATCTGTCATAGAAGTCAGTTACCGGGTAGTTCTGTGGTGGAGACTTTAAACTACAGCATGTATTCCAAGTCTTCCACTGCATATACACTGTAAATGTCCTGTGTGAGGTCAGTGAGATGCTGATAAGTACAAGATAATATAGGCAATACGGATGTAGGGAGAATTACATTCCATCTACCTCTTTTTCATTACATGTAAATTAAATCATCTGAAGACACTGTTTACTGTTGCTTTTTTGTACTCCACTATTAATGTTACATGGGAATAGCAGTATGTGGTAAAAGAACAAACTGTCAGCTTTTTATAATGAGGTGCCGCGGCCTCCATTTTAATGAATGACACTGGCAATGCAGATAACCTTACCCTGGATCTTTAGAATAAATGACTACATGAAGCAAAGTCCATACATGACGCTTTAGATTTACAGGAGATATTGCCAAAATAGATACGTGGGGTTTTCAGGTCAGTGCGACAAAAAGTTTTGCTGTGACTGTACAATGTTGCAAAGTGTGCAATTCCAGTGACAAGTGTGCTTATACAAGATTTTCAAGTGTAATGCAAACAGGAAGATGATACCGTACGAGCAAATGTGTGTCTCTGCTTCTCTATTATGATTTTGACAAAGGCACTGCCGTTCTGTTCCAAGCGTTATCACGACTTGCTTGACTGTGTGGTATAAAACTGCTTTCCGCGTGTCTGCAAAAGTGGAATTACAGAGTAGACAAAAACGCAGTGTGTCACAAGCACAGGCAAGATGCTACCCTGTCAAGTGACATTAAATGAAAACAGCAAATACAACCTGACGCCCATCTTTCATGTAATGAAGATATTGATGATGCATGAAAGAGGAATATTTTTAGATGTCTTCATGTGGCGGCCGCTTCCAAAGGAAACTGGTAACATGATGTGAAATCTGTTATCGCCACTGAATTGATTTCATTATGGCACCTCCAATTACAAAAGTACAATACAAAAAAAAAAAGGGAAAGACAGGGGGTGGAGGTGTGGGCTTTTTTATCTTGCAGGAAAGAAGGATGTTTTATTCCAGTATCACAGCTTGTCCCCTGAACGACTGATAGCAAGTGGCGTAGCGCAGAGATTAAACTAACCATTTCAACAGGCATGCACTGGCACATAATACTACATTTTAATTGTAGTTTATAGGATTCTGTAAAATCTGGGCCAGAAGCTGTTCCCTCATTATCTTAGTTTTGATATATTTGTTGTTCATTCCCATGTCATCAAAGCACATTGCAAAAGAACTCATCATCCTTCTTAAACCTTGCCACAGAGTACCAGGTCCTGTAAATCAGATTTAACTAGCGTATATCTGTCAACCATTGGAGCAAGAACCATCTCCTGAGCAGGTTTTCCCAGGCTGTGTCCCTAAATGTTATACGGCATGACAAAAACGGGTGCTGTGCTCTTAAAAATAGCACAAAAGTGAATAGCAAGTACAGACAAGTATTAAACCGTTCAGACGGCATGGGTAATGAGAAATGGAGGAGAGGAGTACAGTGGGGTGTTACATTTTAAATAGAAGATTTATGGGGAGAAGGCTCCAGGGCCGAGGAGAGTGAAGGTAACCCTCAGAATCCCTTTGCAATGCCCTGATGGCTTAAACCCTCCAGTCTAAGGCCACTTAAAGTATTGGACTTATGCCTTTATTTTGAGGATTAAGTTATTTTCTGTCACTTCCTCATTTGGGCCACCGGCATTGTTTATAAATGCACTAAAACCGCACGTTTTCCCCCCACATAGTCAATGAATGGCTTGCTGTTGGGGAAATAGAGAGAGCAAAGATTCAGTGTGAAAATGGACTTAAAAGATTGACAGATAACGTGATTGTTTTCATAGTGGGCCCAGATGCACGAGTGCTGTGGTGATTATGGAAGTGTGATTATCTGAGGTGTCACGAGATAGGACTGAAGATACCACATCTTTTACATTTCATTTTTGAAGAATGCCGATAATGCGTTTGTTTTGGATTGTGACAGTATCTGTCATCTATGGTACCGGGTTCTTTCCGAGGCATTGTCAAGGCCTTGGGTGTACTAAGAAACTTAGTTTGCAACTTGTAAACAAAAGTACACATGTGGCTGTACACAACTTACCTCATTATCTGACTCTAACAGACATTACTGTTTCCTTAGTTTACAGTATTTATCTGCTGTTTGGGAGGATGCTACTGCAGTAACTGTACAATAATTACTTTTTCTAAATAACGTGTAGTTATGTATTGGTTTTACTGTGTTTGGTAATATGAATGAAACATGCCATATTACTGTTAAAACACTATATCAGCTAGCCTGGAAATGCATATACCACAAATATCTGCATAAACAACCTACAGGATCATCCTACAGCCACTATGAAGCCAGTGAGCACTTCATGATGATGCCATAGCAATGAGATGCACTGCAAGGATCCAATACATAAACACCCACATACATACAGTGCGCATACACACACTGATTGACCTTTACAGTGCTGTTTATTTGTTTAATTGCCAGAGACAACAATTTCCCATTGTCATTGTATAGTTCTGTAGAGTTCTCCTTATGAATGTTTGTGTGTTTAGATAATGTTACATCTTTAATTCAAGCTCAGTGCACGGACTTTCCTGTGTATATGTGTTCCCATACATTTACAGATATGAGATACAGTATAAGCTCCTGTGTAAGGACAATGTGCATTTAGATGTACACTGTGTTGCATAAACATGGCATGGTATGTGTGCCAATCTGCATTTGCATAATGTACAGATGCTACAGTCACTCCCACAGCAGAAAGATTAAGCTTTAATTGCCTATTTACTGCATTTATGCTGAAGCATCTACGTTTACGTAATGGCTGGCATGCAGGGCTTTGCACAGGTGGGGCAAATATAATGCAGGAAGCTATGAAACCTCGCAAAGTGGAAATCACAAAGAAACCTGCTCCCACAAGATGTATTAAATGATAATGATTGGTTACGTCGCCCGTATCATTTTCCAAAACACCTTGAGTGTGTGTGTGTGTGTGTGTATTAGAATATATTGAACAGAGCAGCACTATACACCTGCAAGGCTTTTAGATAATTGAGTCATCTTTATAGCATCTTGAGAAAAGTTTATTTATACTGAAAAAAAAATTAAAAATTGTTTCAGATTTAGTGTGCTCCCTCGTTCTCTCTCACTCTCCCTTCTTTACATTTTTTTAATTTGTTCCAAAAACATTTAGCTTACCATTTGAGGGCTTTATAAGCAGTGTTTTTTTTTTTCACAGAGACCCTGGCAAAGTGAGAAGACAAATTTGTTTCATTGTGAAAATGGAAGCACAGTGGCAGGTATTTGGTGTGTAGTTAAAAGAGAATTATGGAATAGTGACTCAGCTGCAGAACTGCAGTCCATCGTCATACAATTAAAATAGTAAAAACAATGCACCACCAATTAATCTGAATTATTTGCAGCTGACACGGAGTGGAGGAGAGCGTAAACAAAAGCAGTGAGGAAAAAAGAAATGTTCCACTTAATTAGGAGTCCACGTTTGACCAATAGTTGGCTGCTCATTTTTATAAGACGAGGGAGGTTCTCACATGCAGGCAGGCATATACGGGCAATGGAAAAGGCCACAATTGCTCTGCACCGTTGATCAGTGTTAGCTAGCAGTGGATGAGCTGGCACAGAATCACAAGCTGATAGAAATGTTGCATTGGTGAGCGTATCAGATTTAATGTGAAACCAAGTGCCAGACCGGCAGGAAAAAGCCGCATCATGGTGGTCAATAAGAGTAGCATCTGGGACATTTTAAGTAGGCAAACAGAACTCCTACTTACAGTTGCGACGTGAAAATGCCATAAGGTAATGATCATGAAAATTATGTCTTGATCTCTACGTGATCATCTCGGATACAATTAGAAACGACTGCTCTTTGCTTTTGATCAACAGTTGTGCAAACCCCACCGTTTTGGCTTTGGTTTTCTGTAAAGGATTGAACAGATATAAACAAACATATAACATGTTAATAAATGAGCTTTAGAGGTGCAGGTAGGAGGATTTTGTCCCCTTTATACAGAGCCGGGCCAGCCGTTTCCAGGCTTTACGGCAAGCTACACCAAATAGCTGCTGGCTGTGGCTTCATATACACAGCACAGTTACGAGAGTGGTATTGATCTTCTCATCTAACTCTTGAGAATGCTCAAGAAAAGTGAACACGTATTTCCCAAAATTTTGACCTGTTCCTTTAACAGACTATAAACGCATTAACAATTTCATTGTGTAGACTAGCGTGGTCAGAGATGATGATAGCTTGAAAGCTGGAATGCTCAACAACGACTAGTCAACTATACGCAAATATTATTTGTTCAATGGCCAACCTCTAAAGCTACAAGACCATTCAAGAGCACCGATTTGAGGAGCGATAATCCAGCTTTGTGAATCCTGCACTGGCCAAACAAATCCCTCCTGCAAACGTGTGTTTTGGCCTCCACACACACACCTTGGAATAGTTTAGATATATACATGAGGTAGCCGTTTCATTGCCATGCAACATGTGGCGGTTTTATGGAGTGCCTGACTTAGCACGAGAGGGGATTAAAACATGGAAATGGCAGGTCCCTTGGTGCGCCATAAACTAGGGTGGAAACATTTCAAATGCAGATGCACCTGGGATCAACAAACACACAGGGACTTCCCAGGCCCTCGTTACACACTCGGCTACTACAACTACCACCGCGGTTCTCAACAATGAAGAACAGGTTGTTTTCCTCTCTATAAACTTTTTTTGGGCGCAGTGAGAAAATACTCAAAACATGGGTCCAGTAGATGCGTAATACATTGAATGTTAAATGCAGGACAAATAATAAAATGTTCTAAGGAGATCTATCCATTCACCAGCTTGGGTGAGGCATACAGGGAGGAGTGCTGCGGAGGCTGAGCGTGGGCCTCGAGAGAGTTGCATCAGTATTTAAATGGATTTCACTCCTCTGACCTTGCCTCATAACTGCAGGACATTGTCACCAGAGAGATAGAGACAGAGTGGGAATGAGGAAAGGAAGAAGAGAGAAAGAAGAGAAAATTAGAGGCAGAGTGAGTGAGTGAATTAATAGGGGAGAGCGAGAGAGGAAATAAAACTAAGCCAGAGAGCCTCGCTATGTGTAATATGTGTGTATGTAGAGAGCAATTAAGTGGGTGATGGACAAAGAAAAAAAAAAAGACATAACCTGAAATGCCTGTGTCAGAGCAGAGTGGGCATCTGTATCTCTCCAATCACTGTTTTTCTCTATTATATATAGTAGTCGTCAATGCAGGATGATCTGGGCCCCTTAAAACTGTTGTTTCCACATGATTTTTATGTTTGTGACTTTCTGTCTTGCGTGTCTAGAATCACACTCGTCTTTTTTGGTATGCCGAGCATATTTTGAATGTTATTATACTCTACCATTAAGAGACCTCCGTAACACTCCTGTGTTGCACCAGATGTGCAGCCAGTATTCCATAAAAACCAGTACATCACAGCTTCCATCACAGGATCAAACCCTGGTGCAAATAGTACAAAATCTTGAACACAAAGGGAAAAAGAAAAGTTTTGTTGAGCTGAATATATGTTTGTTTGCTTTGTGTTGTTCAAATGCCATTCATATCTCATACATGTGTGCCTTCAAACAAACAAAGTAACTAACTGTGGTGTCAGGGCAGTTATCAATCTGTGGTTCTAAACTGGCATTGGCTAAAATAGGTGCAGATGACATCATGTCCATATACTGTATATACACATGTTACACTGTGATTCAAATTCTGATTACATTGGCATCTACAACTTGTCAGTTATATTAGATATATATTATTAGAGCTGCCTGTCAGTGATGTTTTCCTAAAAGTTCATATTTATTTGCACAGGGCGCAGTGCATTAGTGCATGTTTGTGCTACAGTGCATTAGCCAACACGTATCTGAATGTAAAAATCCACTTTTAACTTCTTGGGGAAGTGTTTGTTGACTTTTGCCATCTTTTTAAGATGTTTATGTCAGATGGGGGAACGAGTGATTACAGATGAAAAAGGAGAACGGGAGGGAAGCGTCACCTCTGGCCTGGCTCTCTCTCTCTCACACACACATCTCATGCAAAAATCACACGCAATCACTCATATGCTTTCACATACAGTTCCTGTCATTTCTTCTCTATCTGAACCCACCCCCTCCTCTCGCTTACGTGTCTGTGGGAAACGCATTTATTTGACCCAGACCACCAATGGGACCGCAGTCAGCTCTGACTGACACCCACATCACTGCAGATTAGCCAATCATGTTGCGACATTTGCCTGTCGGGGAGCTGACAGCTCTGATTTCCATAAAGGAAGCAGCGCGTTGATTGTGTATGTGTGCCTGTGAGATCCGAAGTGACCCAGGGCGCGTCTGGCCACAGAAAACCCTAACATGTGCACTCGGGCCGCGGTAGCCAGAGGCCTCCCTTTCACACATGCATGCACGCACTTGTGCACGCACACACGCAGACACATTCCTGAGCCTTCAGCACAGGAAAGAGCCCCGGAAAGCACTAATGACCCAGGGGTGAACAGCACTGCCATCTCCACCCACCTCTCCTACCAGCATTACATCAGAATTGATTGACCCTTGCACCGAGTTGTGATTCGGAGCTGTAGTTTGCAGGGGATTGACAGCCTGGAACTAGCTGTTATTTCAGGTGCTTATTTTTCCTCTTTCTCTGTCTGTTACTGCAGGCCGATCCGTCTTTCTCACCATGACAGTTAATGGTTCTTTAGCAAAGAAAAGACACTGCGGGGTGCATGTTATGAATGTTTTACGCATATGATCCTGCGTATTTAATACTATAGACCAGTGCAGATGAGCAGCCCTGAACAGTATAACTGTACACTTTACTGCTAATCTTACACTTGAGCCTATATACAGAGTGAAACAGATGGAGGGCACAGAAAGATAGAGAGACAGAGACACAGTGAGTGAGTGCTCTGATAGGCTCGGTTGGGGGAAACGGGCGGAGAGGATTGTTGGTCCCCAACGAGGCGAGCTAACTGGGGGAAATTAGGTCAGTGTGTTCCCTCTGACTCCACAACAAGAACAGGCGGTGCATGTGCGCGCGCTTGTGTGTTATGCCGGTGCACCTACAGTGCCATACTGCACCACTATAGCAACATACAGTGCAGGTCTGTGCGTGTGTGTTCGTGCAAGCCGAGTGAATGTGCTACCTCGTTTTAATACAGGTGATAATTACTTCCACCACAACTGCTTCTACAGCTTGAATCCAGACTTAACAGTAGTGATTGATAACTAGCTCTAAACCTAAACGCTAAAACTGTACTTTGACTCATCACGCATCTAATTGAAACAGACAACTAGAATGTAACTAATCATAACATCATAACCAGTAACAAAACAGTTGTGAATATGAAAAAAGCGAATAAAGGTTAAGTGACATTTATCCCCAATTGGCCTTATAGTCTTTGGAATAAAAGCTTTGGGGACAGATGAAGTCAGTTCTGCAGTCATTTGGCCTCCGGAGGATGTGGATGCTCCTCTGTTCTACCTCCCACCATGCTTTGTCTTTACTCTGTCTCTCTCTCTCTTCATGTCTCCTGATCAGGACAAGTCACACATACTATAATTGATATGAGATTTAGGGGGTATATTTCAATGTAATTAGAATCTTGATAATTGGACTAATTAGATCTAATTGCTATGTGAGAATGACTTTGATTAAAACAGGTTTCTCTCCTCAAAACCAGAGTAGGGAAAAGAAAAAAAAAAAACTTGGGTGACATTGGTGAGACACAATGCTAAAGCTAATTGGCAATAATTATGAATGCATGAAAATTAACCTATAGAATAAACAGATTTTCCTAAAAAACAACAGCTGATAATTCGTCAGTATTACGGATGCACGTGATTTTTAAAAATGTAATGAGGTTTGTAAAGTTCAATGCAAGCCAACAACAGTAACATATCACTTTGCTGAGTACACCAAGTGTTAAGTACTGAAAAGTACCCTCTGAGTTGTAAAATGTGTTCACTCCGAGTATGTTTACCTTTTCTAGAAGTTGTTGCCGCACCATCTGAAAGCATTAAATCGGCCCTATCGAATTACAACAGCCGTATTGAATCAGGTGCTTTGATTTTGCTCAGTGCTATTCTGTGAGAAAAAAGGTGGTTAAGATTACACTTGTAGGCATCAAATAAGCTGGAAGGTAGGCAGGAGTCTTTCATGCATGTTCAAACAGATAGCAGCGGCACAGGAACGCAAAAAAAAAAGAGAAAGAAAATGGAGAATCATTCCTGGCTTGTTTTTTTTTTTGTTTTTTTTGCCCAGAATTGACTGGCAATTGTTAATACTTGCAGTAAAAGGTGCATTGTGTTGTCTTTGAAATTGTTATTTATGGTTTACGCCTATGATGATTCCATACACCGTGTAGGCTTTTTTGATGTGCTTATGAGGTTATCAACCAGGAACTTGCAATAAATAATTTAAAAAAACATAATCAAATTACTAACTCCAAAAAATGCTGAGAGAAACTAATCCTGGCCCCACTGAAAGAAAACTACAAAATACAATTTATGTATAAGATCACATGTAATGGAGACGCCTAAACTAATTCCCAGAAAATGTATTTGTAAGTAGTTCTGCTAGTCTGAATAAATGAGGTGATAATCCCTTTAAAAAACAAAACCGTAAACAGAGGTGTTACATAAAGTGCTGTATTGTACATTGTGCCAACTTTTATGAAACTGACATCTTGATTTAATTAGGTGCATTTAAATAAACTACCTGTAACAATATTATTTCATTTTTAGACAGTTGACAGACAGTTGCGTCTTGAACATAAAGTTAGAATTTAAAGTCATGCCTGCAGCCACAGCCTGCAGTGAGATTCACTCTGAGGAGCCCTGCAAGACGTTGTCCTGCTTCATTCCAATACATTGCTTTAATTTGACTTGGTAAATAAAGTGTTCCTGACTGACGTTCTGGCAATGAATGCACTGTGTTAGGGATTTTGTGTGATTCTCATACTATCCTAACTGAATCTTACTGTTTCTAAGTGTTTGCTCAATAATGCATGAGCAAACTGATTTGCACATTTGTGTCGGGACGCCCTATAAAAATCTCAATGAGCTCAGTCTCTTGTGGCTCAATAGATGGCAGTAATATCCCCTCAATCACTGCAGTATGAATCCTCATCCCACGTAAAATACATGTGTGCACAGACGCTCCTGCGCAACGCACACCCTGCACAGACGCAGTCAAGAAAAGATGTACACAAACACACACTCCCACGCACAAATGCATATAAAGGCACAAAGATACAAACGGGGCTCTCAAGATGCCAGAAGAGATGGAAATGACATCATCACGGCAAATAAAAGAAGAAAATCAGTAAACAATCCCTTTCGTCAGTCCTCAGGTAATGCAGAAACAGCACAGTGGGAGGGATGGTTGAGGGTATGACTTTGAGACTGCAGTGCCTTTAACTTCATTGCGAAAGCCAACACTTGCACCGTATCTATCTAATGCTCTGATTAGGTGAGGGCAAAAAAAAGAAAAAAAAAAGAAGCAGCCTTTAGCACAGAGATACTGTAATGTGTGTGTGTGCTTGTAGAGATGAAATCAATAGCAGCAGCACCTTCACAGGGCATCAGGGAACCGCCAGGGCTCCGACTCAATTCAATCCGTACCTATAACTGACAGAAACGTCTCATCTCACGGAACCCGGCGACTGCTCAGAGGTAAAAAGCGGCACTATGAATAATCGTGAAAACCATTTAATTGTGTCCCTTTGTGTGCCGGTGCTGTGTTCGTTTTGTGTTCACTCTCCCTCAAGATAGTCCCTGTGTCGTCATTTGTTGGCAGGATACGCTGGTAATCATTTGAATTCCCCCAGTATGCTCAGAAGATGTCAGGGAGTAGTCTCTGATCTTGTTTAATATGTGACCAGCAGCTATAAATTACCAACTCCCAGAAATGAGGAAACATGGGTACTTTTAAATCTCCAGGGAGAGCTTCGCTTTCCGTCTCCCTCACACACAGACTCTCCCTCTCTCTCCCCCCAGTGTAGTAGTGTGTGCGGTAATCCCCTCCCCTTAATTTAGTCGACGTTCAAAAGAAAACAAATACCTGTGACTTTTTCTGTTGAAATAAGCAATTTTGCTTTTAGCCTATTTTGATGTTCCGTGGGCATACAGTGCTGCACCTTGTTGCTTTTAACACATTTGGCCAAGGTGTCTGAAATCCCGTGCTTCCTGCTTTGCTTATATTTCATACATCCCCGTTTTCTCATTAAAATCAAATGCTGTAAGCCACTGGAAGAGGGGAACAAATTTTTCCAAACCTCCTTTGTTGCATTTTGTTGTGCAGAGGAGTAGGAAACAAATAAACGACATAGTGACATAATGTGTTCAGCAATGTTTGGTTTGGCTACATATGCAATATTGTTGCAAACCAAATTAGTTTGAATAGGAGCGCTTATTTTTTCTTAAAACAGTACACCTGAGAGTGACATTTTTTAACCTCTTATGGTCAGTAGAATTTCCCTGCTTTCTAACAAAGTTCTCACAGTGTCACATTCTTTTTTAAGGCTCTGAACATGACTTTGCCTGAGCTATACGAGATTAAAGCCACAGCAGATGCAAACTCCATTTAGTTAGGAGTTCCCTTGAAAGACATGCGACTAGAGTATCTATGTCTGTACAGGAGGTGTTCTAGACACATTTTGTTGTCGGCGTCTGGCTGGTTGATGCCGTGCGCATCACTGTCTGTGAGGCACACAAACCAGTTGCTATGCACGTTTTCTCTTTTTCCACGTTTGAATTTTTGCAAGACTGAGGCAGGATAATGAGTGGTGAGACTTACTGTAGGGAGAACATATACTCCTCCATCTCCTCCGTGGAGAGGTTCTCCATTGAAGGCTGCATCTTCTGTTTGTCTGCCTGCCGAGGCGGTGCGCTGCCGCCGCTCATGCTGGGGCGGCAGCTATTTGTCTTCTTGATTGGCTTCTTCTGTGAGGAGCAGAAATCGGGGAGAACACATGCGGATGTCATTTGTAATCAAAGCAGGAAACAGGCCTCTGAATTTATCTTGGAGGATGCACACGGTGACAGTGACAGCGTGCGCGGCACTTTGGAGACTCTCCTATATCTCAACCACGCCTCAATTGACACGAGACAAGAATGACGGCGAAATCGCATACGGCACGCCATCATTCAAGTTGAGTTCATTTGGGAAACGTGCGTACAGTGACGGAGGTGTTAAATATGTGATATCTGAGCAGCTGGTACTGTTCTTTCTTTCCTCGCAAGTCGTTTACGGTCATCGTTATAAACAGTCAAATGGAGTTAGGAAGTGGGGTTTTAAATATTTCACCAAGGTACTTGGGAGCAGATATTATTTGTTAAGCCGCCAACATGTTAACGGCTTGCTTTCCCTGGTCCTGGCAGCCCTGTCTGTGTTGCCCTTGGGTGGGCTTAGTGCCTTTCTGCTTGAAGTTGCGAAATACTCACTGATGTATGTTAATGAGATCCACAGTTGGAATAAGCAACCTCTTTCTTCCGTCCCAGTCTCACCCTACCTCTCTCCATTTCATTATTTTTTTCATCTTTCCCTCTGCTCCATCTCTCTCTCCGTCTCTCTGTGCCGCTTCCTCCGAGATAAACTAGGCCCAGGAAGTAGTAAATGGGCAGGGCCCTATAAAAGCTCCATCCGTTTTCATAGGGCAATCTTTGCCAAAGCAAGCTTGGATTCCAGAGTGATGATCACAATAAAAAGGTGGAAAGGAGCGGGAAAGAAAGCAGAGAAAAAAATGCAGGAGATATATAAACCGCAATGTTCTCCGGTGTCTCCCCACAATAAATTTAATGCAATACCTTAAGAACGAATTCCGTATATAGCTGGATTCCTGCCCAGTGGGCAAAGTAGTTGCCTGGAGAAAATTCATTTTAATTAGGCTTGCACTGCAGGTTGAAGGGTTGAAATCTAGGGATCAGATTTCAACCCTTCAACCCTTCCCTAGCGCTCCCAGGCTGGGGTAGGTTGGCGATCACGCCACTTAATCATTAGACAACTGGGTTCCACACTGCGACATTTGACTAGAGGTTAGCAAGGTTTAAAAGACAGGGCCAAGAGGAGGAAAAGAACAAAACATGGTCTACAGAGGCTGCAGAGAAATTAGACCTCATATCAACAAAGTAATTTATTTATCAGGTCATCACTGATTAATGGTGGGCTAAAGAGCCTCTTCTACATCAGTAGAAGGAGATTAGGGAGAATAAAGAGTTGGAGGGATGGAGGAGCATGGCGGTAAGGCAGGGTGTGCATATCTGTGTGACAGACGGAGGCTTGATCATAGGCTTCTAACTACCTCAACAATAACATCACAACAACAAAAGGCCGCAGCGGAGGCACAATGGCAGGGGCGGACCGGGAGGCAGCAATGCCAGATCAGCACACAGAGTAATTTTGCAATTACCACTTCAAAGTATAGCAGGTAACATGCAGGCTTTGATTAATTTAGCTTAAGTCCTCTGTAGCACAGGAAGAGGCGTGTTTAGAGTGGCTTGGAGAAAAAAAAAAAAGAAAAGGGAGGCCTGGCTGGCTTTGCTGATTTCACAGAATTTGAGCTGCTTTGGCTTGTCAAGCAGATCAAAACTGGCTTTGAAGGCTGAAAAATACCTGTTAGTGTGAAATGTATTTTGACAAATCTCAGATAATAAGCCGGGGAGGTGTGTGTAGGGGTGCCGAGAGGGGCGGGAAGTGAAGGGAAGGGAAGGCGAGGGAAAGCAGAGAGGGTGCTCATTTGAAGGGTGGGAACACTTTCCCTTAAATCACAGCGTTACCTTGTAGTGAATCCCACCCTCCGCTTTCTCCCCGCACGGCTCACTCTTCTCTCCCGTGTTTCCAGAAAAGGCTTCCGGGGAGGAATTCTTTCCTGCATCCCAAATAAGAGAAGTAATGTAGAGTGAGTGTGAAGAAGAAAGGGAGGTTCACGTTTGTTTTCTTTGGCAATCCACATCTGGCAATCATAGTGAGGATCAAGAGTGGTTGAGTAATATTTATATTACAAAATCCAAATGATTACGACTTGTTCAAAGTACTAATGAACCATCCAAAAAGGCAATGATGGAACTGACAAACATTTTTGGCAAAGATTTAAAATTCTGAACAATTTAATACACCACAATAAAATTAAAAGGTTCACGTTTAAAATTGATATATGATGCTAATAATTCCAGGTTTGTAATGACACTTACAATGAAAATAATAATATAATTGCAGTGTACCAAGAAACCAAATAAATGTTCTCTGCGTCTTGCTTTTGTCTTGTTTAGGCAGGTAGTGAAGATGTTTTTATACCACCTGGAGAAAATCAACAAAGGCGGATTTTACTCTGCACAGACAGAAGTAGGAGCGTTAACTTATGGAGCATCTCTGTCTCCCACAATCTCAGAGCTGAACCTTCCCAGCCTCAACAACACTAATGTATGCAATTAGAAATGCTGAAAAATCGAAAAAGAAATTAAGTTTGGATGCAATACATTTTCGCATTCTTCTCTACTTTGGAAAATTACTTTTGAAGTATTTTTTCACCCTAACCCTCTTTTTTCCCCCCCTTTCTCTATCTGTCTCACTCTTTTTTTTGCTGTAATTTAAATGGTAAGCTGCCAGATGTGTGTCTCATGCTTGAAGAGTCGGAGATCTGCATTATTTAGCATATTAACATTCACAGAATTTAAAAAAGGGTTCCTGCATTGCCTGGAGGTTGTAATTAAGTAAACCTTAGCTTGATACATGTAAAAATCTCACTATGTGAAACTTTTTTCCCCCCGTGGAACCAGTCACATCTATATAATACATATGGAAACCTCTGCGATGATATAATTCCTCTCTTGCGGCAGGATTAAATTTATCAGTAATAATAACTTAAATATAGGCGACACGTCAGAGATCCTTCTGACAGCTCAAATGTACTTAAATGGCAGGAAGAGTCTGCTCACTGCTATTATTAAGGGAGTCTGAAATCAGCTTTCACCCAACACAGGTGTAGTTTTCAATTACCACCGCTTTGCTGGTACACATACCTACAGTTACAAGGTAATAAGATTATACCTGTTCTATTCAAGGGATGAAATAATTTATTAATTTCTACATTTTCATGACATTACATAACTCATTACATTATGTTTACTCCATTATGTGTCAGTGTTAAGATTCTAAGAATCCTGCATCAGTTAAATATATGTATTGTGTGCATGGTGTAAACTTGTCTTAATGCCTGGACTATTTTTACACACTGCCATGAAGAAATGTCACAGATGGATGGTATCAAGAGACCCATTTGTGTCAAATATACAAAACTTGTTTAATTTTGGACTTTAGTCCGCATTCACCCAGAAAAAGAAAATACGGTAGATTCTGCATTTCTGAATTTTAAGGACATCTAAATGCAACAATTTTTCATTAAATTTTTGGTGCATTGTTTTAATAGTTGATTGCTGGTTTTCTAAATACTTGAGCAAATATTAGATTTCATCAAAGTGTGTGTAGACAGAGCGCGTAGCAGCCCATGACCAGCTGCTTTTACACGCACACACCCCAACCTCTAATGGCAACAACAACAGCGACTGCGGATTAGGATGCTTTCTTAGACTGCACAACCACACACACATTACGCCAGGCCCCACTCACTAACGCGCAGACGCTGTGAAACCAGGATGAGCGCGGAGGCTGCATTGACAGCTTCGACAGCTAAGGGCTACATCTATGAACTCGGAGCGCTGGAGCTGCCACAACTCCAGCCTCTCCGGGCACTCAAGGCCAACAACAAACTCCTTGTTATCCCCCTGCGCTCTGAGCTGCGTTAACACCAGCACACACACACACACACACGTGTACTCATCCAGTGCGTAACACCGCACCGACGCACCCACAGACTGAAAGGCGTACAAACAAAGATAATAATATGTAGACACTTGCATACATGCACAAACGTTTTCCAGGGTAGAAATACAAATGAGTGTGCCTGCACAATTCCACACACCTCTTTTCTCCCTTGCTTACAAATACAGGCCAAGGAAAGAGAAAAGCCTGAGGGCCGTAACACTGTCGAGACCCCACCGCTGTTTTACCGGTGAGATGCAACCAGGCTGAGATGGCGGATCTTGCTCACCTAGGCCCCTAATTGCCTGATGACTGGTCCAAAGTTACAGAGGGATCAAAGGTCAGGATTACCCCTGACTCCATGTCAGGGATTTGTGTTAAGGTTGCTGTGATACTGTGAGGATTTGGTGTCGTTTCACACAAGAGTTTATTTTCTTGTACTCCATTGCATTTTAATGACAACAGATGCTCGGTGCATACTAATATCTGCACATTTGTATGCCTTTTTCAGACTTTTAGTCTGCTGCTCTTGAAAGTCAAATCCGTCTTTATCGTGTTCACTGAACCACACATGGGCTGCAATTGTCTTATCACACAAAAACCGGGAACTTTCAGTGCGTTTTCACTGTCACCTTTGGGTGTATTTGTCCAATATGCTCTGTGTTTGTCCCCCACGTGCAGTCCTCCAGGCTTGTTTACCACACCCACTGTGAGGGTTTACATGTGTGTCTCTGGAAACAGGCTTCAAAGGTTGAATGCGTCCATTCGGAATCCAGACACTGTTGAATGAATCGACGGGATGCAGAGTGCGACTGATTGCGAGAGGGTATGATGTAACATTGTGGTTTGTGACTCTGATGACTAGGACTGGCCTGGAGGAGGTGCACATCCTGAAAGTGCAGGGCAGCGCTCCAAAGACGACATTAGATGAGGAATCCTCGAAATCACCATCGGTGCTCAGGGGGATGGATTTTATGATGCATTTGTAAAAAACAAAAAAAAAAAAAATTCTTAGGAAAGAAGCAGTGATGCAGTTTAGAATCATCCGTGTGCTCATAGTGATCCACTAAAGGCGATCATGAAACAAGACACTAATCTAATTAGTCATTCGGTTCAAACAAACCCAATGTAACTGGATCATTCAGTTAATGTGAAAGGTCACTTAACCCAGTGGGCCTATAGCTAATTTCTATGTTAAAAGGCCAAATACACTCAATTATGCATTATGCATTATTGGACAAGTCAACTGAAGTATAGAATTATTATTCATCCAATAGCAAGTAAACCTGAAACACAACATCAATGCCCGCACAATAGAACGTAGAGGAATCTTCAGATTTTTTCGATCGAAACTTGTCAGACTTACTATCTTGGATTGGGATGCCAGGTTTTGTTCTGTAATAGACACCTCACCGCCACTGATTTTTCTACGGGGATTAATTAAGTTAAGGCCTCAGGAATACAAACTTCTCACTGTCAAGCTCTGCTGTGTGTACGTTAAAGCAATGACAGGAGGTCTCCATATACTTGTCCTGATTCTGAGACAAACGGGTAATGAGGAAAATCCTGGCGTCACATGCGCAGAGACAGCGATCTCCACACAGCACACGTCAGAAACAGAGAGGCATGAAATGGAAAGGAAATGTCTGAAACCCCCCAGAGTTGACGGAGGACTGAGGAACAGGGGATAATTTGTTCTTCTTCCCCTCGCTGAATTGGATTTCCATTTTTTGGCTAGGTTAAAGTTGTCCGTCCAATCGCTCCCTTCAACCTTGATGTAATCGCCACATCTGAATGCCATAATTTGCTCCAGAGGTAATGCAAAATGAACGGGTCTGGTATGCAAATAAGGCGCAAACGTCAGGTCGGCTTAAGGAACGGGCGTGGATGAGGTGTTGTGCAGGACACCTTTTGATCCGTTTTTTCACTTACGGATCAGGTTCACTTGCCAGGCAACCTCCTCACCTGGCTGCGGGAATGTGTGTGCGCCGACGTCCACGTCTGCGTGCGAGCCGTGCGTGTTGAACAGACCTGGTACCTTTTGCATGGTGTGGCAGAACAAAAATCTCCCATAGTGAGTGAGTGACTCCCTCCCTCCCGCTCTCTCCCTCCCTGGAAAGGCAGTCAGTTCGTTGGGGACACTTCCCTTGTGGGCGTAAGGATCTCTGTGGGGGGTCACAGGTCAGTCGGCGGAGGAAGCGACAAGCTGTGAAATGTAAAAGACCAATTTCTTCCACATGTTTCAGTGCTGGGAGAACACTGCCAAGCTGTCAGCCGGCATCACATTTAAAATGGGCCAGGGTGCTACCCAGCAGACCTGTCACAACTCATTTGTAATTAAAAAGCCTGTGTGATGTTTAAAGCAGAGCACCCCAGAAACTTTTGAGGACTGTTAAATAAAGATGAGCTGTGCGTGCAAAAAAAAAAAAAGAAGAGGAAAGAAAGGGGGGATGTATTAATAACAAAGAAGCTGGCCAGTCGCCTTTGTACTAGATCAATACCAAATGAGCCTGTATATGATTCCTGGCAATGACCAGGATGAAACCTGTTTGGAAACAAGAATAGTATGTTTTAAAATGAGGTGGTTCCTAATTAATATTAACACAAGTCATTTAGCCACCTCAAAATGTGGTTACAGGGGTGGTCAAGCCTTGCTGGACCACCACATAAAACAGGGCAACTACATTGGTGTAGTTCATCAGTGCATCTGGTGGACACACTTATACTCATTCAGGATCATTTTGGAGCATATCCCAGCATGCACTGAGAGAAAAGCAAAGGAGCACCATTCCATCACAGGGCTAAAAACACAGAATATATAATAATCATATTCACACCTGGGAATGTAAGTCTTGAATCAACCTGACCTGTGCGTCTTCAGACTGTAGGAAGAAACCAGAGCTCCCAAAGGAAAATAGGAGAATCACACAAATCGGCCCTTCTTTCTGTGAAGCAAGACTAACCACTGAGGCATTATGCAGTCGCTACAATAGCTCATTTGCTATCTAAAACCATTTCACTCTGTGTCCCGCTGTAGTGGATAATGGGACCGGGAACAACTTCAAGACGGTAATCGGAAATGTGTGACGGGTGGATCTCAGTCAAATGGAGGAAACAGAACAAAACTACTCTATTGAATGCCGTCTAAGACATGCAAAGTCTACATCAACACATTCAAAGACTAAAAAGTGCAACCACATACACCTACAGTATACGTAGTGACAAACAAATACATCAATTTGTGCCTTCACAGTCAAAATGCTTCGTGTAGCTTAGCGTATTGGTGACATGGTTCGTACAGCTTTATAAGAGTACAATTCAAGCACTTTCAACCGAAACTGTCCAGACTCTTGAAGCCTTTATCATCACATCTACATTGTTACTATGAATTCAAGGACACAACAAAGAAATATGACGACAGGATCGTTTCATTTCAAATATTAAAAGACTTTTTTTTATACATGAGTGATGTGCAGATGACGAAACACCAGATTATGTTGAAAATCAAGCATTTGTCGAGTATATTCAAATTCGAGCATATTCCTAACCTTGAAAACATAACGGTTAATACAACCTGTATTCCAAAAAAGTTGGGACACTGTTGAATTAAATTGAATTAAAACAGAATGCAGTGATTCACAAAATCCTTTTCGGCCTATATTCAATCTAATACAGTACAAAGACAGGATATTTAATGGTCAAATTCAGAATGAGGGTATATTTAAAGAAAACAATAAAGTTTGTCAGCCTGAACGTTAAATATCTGTCTTCGGACTATATTCAATTGAATATAGGTCGAAAAGGATTTGCAAATCATTGCATTCTGTTTAAATTTAGTTTTAGTGTCCCAACTTTTTGGGAATTGGGGTTGTACTAAACATTTTCCAAACTTTCAAGACTTTGTACAAACCCCCGAAACAGTACTGTACTGTGAATGTAAGACCCACAGACTGCTAATATTGAACATCTAACTGACAAGAAAGGTTTAGTTGCGTTCAAATACACTATGGCAGCCAAGTACAGCCCATTTACAGTTTTAACAGATAACTGTATTATAAATAAGAAGTGTTAAGTGTGGCAACAATAAAAGAAAATTACTAAATTCAAAATGCTTTCAGTTTGTATGATGCTCTGCATGTCATCGGACCAAAGAGGATTTGTTTATTTAGTGGTGGTATAATCAAAAAGCTTTATCTGCTATCAGCTGGGTTCATCAGTGTTGTGCTTGCTGCTCAAACATTTGCTAACTGAACTAACAATAATGCTACAGTGTATCTGTTGGGTTTTTGCATAACTGAGAAAACATCCGCTGTTTGATGAAACTTCCGTCAAGCTTGGCCCACTGTCTCCACCCAACCCTTCCCTCGAGCACATTCACCTCAGCGGAGAACAGCTGTAAGTGAGGCCAGCAATTCTTCCCATCCCAGGGCTTGTGTCATGAGGGTGACATTTCTCCCCGCTGTGGCATAGTCGGGGGTTTTAACATTGGACCCCTACCTGGCAGAGATGAGGAGGAGCAGGCAGAATCAGCTGACAAGTGGAGAGGCGATCCCTGGTGGGAACGTACCACAGCGAGCTCTCCTGCTCTGCTGCTGGGTCCCGCATGTGGCTGCTGTTGGGAATATAACTGGGACTGGGGATAAACCGGCTGTGGGCGAAGCTGGGTCTGTGATGGGGGCCCGAGTGGCAGTTGGTCACGATGGAGCTCAGGTTGAGGCATGACAGTGGGGTTAGGAGGGGGTATTGATAGGGTGATGCAGCTCTCTGGCCCCCCACACGGTTCAGAAGGAAGCCTCTTTACCTGAAAGACCACAAACAAGAGGGCGGTAGGTCTGCCTGTGTGTGTTAGAGGTCTACATATGGGTTCAGTGAACATTAATATAACCTCTTCATGTTAATTTCATCAGCAGTTATGTTCATATCATTCCATTGCATCACCATTGTTTGTGGGAAAACAGCATGTGTATGCAATTACACTACAGGTGTTAGTGATCAAACTGCAGACACAGCCAACTATTAGTATTTGTCATAGTGTACCATAATAGCATAAAATAATTCAATTAAGACCATAAATGTGACTAATGTGAATATTGTACATCCTAATGTGTTGTACATCCGCAAGGATGTACAAAAATATGGCTATTTACATCCCTCAGAAAACAAAGCAACTGCAGACAACAGTAATGATAATGCGGTAATACAAACAGCATGGCACGGTTGAAGGGACAAATAAAGAAGAGACAAACCCAAGACAGAGAGCTTTGTTCTAGCTTTTAATTCAATTAAGATGTTTACTAATCTAATCAATGCATCAGCTCAAATGCATCCGGAATTGCTGGGTAAAGATGTGGTTCTTGTTTGCTCTCTGGGGCCAATTTCCAATTGCTCTGTAAAAGCTTTTTATCATAGTAATTTCCAACCCCCATCTACCCAAATCCACCATCCTGCCGCCCATATAAAAGAGGGGTTGGTGTCAGTGTGAGCGAAAAGATGCACACACACAAGCATATGATTTAACATTCAGAACCAGTCCGAACCTCAACTCATACCTGAGCACACGTCTAAATATAACTTGTAAAAGATAACTGATAAGAATCTTCAAAAGAAACATGTTTCCTAATCGCGCACACACACACACACACACCTGAAAGTACAGGTTGCACAGCCAGTGGTCTAGATCACAGGAGATGAGGCCTTCAATCTTTTTAAACTGGTCCAGTTTTGCATTCGGCTCCCCCCTGAGCAGAGGGGTTTTGAACCTGGGTCAACGACATAACCGGTAATGGTCACTGTACAACCAGATGTATGATGGGTCAAGTGCTCATTCAGTTCATGAGTTTTTAAATCAAACTTTGATGTGAAAATTAATTGGAATTTCATGCTAACCTGAAGTACTTACAGTATACACACACACAGATGAAAATTAGCTTTAAGCTATATCTAGTACAATATATGTATTGTGCATGGTCCCTGCTAAAATAAATCATAAAAAAAATTAAAGAAACTACATGACATCCAACAGCTAACTTTGATCTGCTAATGACACACCTGCCCTGGACAAGGCCGAGGCTCGGTCCACAAACAGGAAATGCCCCCCAAGCCAACACACAGCTGATGTGGCTGCGGTCTCCTGGTTGTGCGATCAGTTGGAATACCAGGACTGTGGAGGGGATGACCTCGCAGGCTGCAGGCAAGATCTGAAGACACACAGGAAGGCACAAAGTCACTCGCAGTTCTTCTCAGGTGAACACACATGCCTGCAGGCACATGCACTAACGTATGCACACATATCGAGGCACATCGACACAGCATATACGGTATTAGAGGAGTGAGCCCGCATAGACTTGCTCATAACCACGAAGCCAATGACAAACAGACACATAGAGGGTAACAAACAGGAGAGGAGCCCTCAGGGAGCAACTTAATCGACATCCTAGACTTGAATCCTCCTTTAAATTATTTCCGTGTTCTTTTTTGAGCCTTCTTAACTGCCATTCTTACCCGTCCAACTCAGTAAATTGCCTAAAAGGAGATGCTGGAGTGATAAAGACTGTCGGCAGCAAACACGGGGTGGAGGAGAAGTTGAGATTGCCGTTGTAGTCTATGAGCTGACAGTTACTGAATTTGCAACGCAGTGGGGCCACCATCAATCAAACCGACGATATTAAGGGTACCTTGCATGCAGCAAAAAGTGTTAGTGGTTAGCAGTCGATGGCAAACACATACATTCTTATTTACCCAGAGAACGGTGGGTTTGCTTAAAAAATGAACTGACAGTGAGGTGTGTGCCACTTCATCCATCACCGGGTGGGAAATATTTTATTCTTTTATTAGTTGTAATGGAAAACGCAGGGGACTTGTTTTAACACATAAATCATGTGTATCCCTCCCACCCCCACTCCTGATAATCTGCTTTTGGTGTGCACCTGTGAAATGATGGGTAGTAGTGTCTGACTCAGGACACAAATTTATGGCATAATATCACGGATTATGGATATTGAGGATATTTGATATTATTAATTTACCGTAAGAAATATGACCTGCATAAATTGTCATTTGTGTGCATGTGAGAGTACATGTGTGTGTGAAGTGCCTCTCTGAGGATGCGTGTGCCTGCTGGCATTGTGTGTGTGTGTGTGTGTGTGTGTGTGTGGGAAGTGTTGCTGTGAGGTTTGTGAGACGGCATGATGGGCTTCAGAGGTTTTCTCACTTTCGCCGTTTGCTGGAGGAGAGGCTTGAACCATCAGAAATGTCCGGTTTAATTCCAAACAGACGGAAAAAAGCATGCATGTGAGGGAAAAGGTAGTGGCTGTCGTTGTGCATGACTCAGTGCTTTGTCCAACGACTAGCCCTCCTTCCTCAATGACCAAATAATATGACAAAAGATTAAATAGGGAGAGAAAAATCATGGATTTCCATACGATATCTCATCTTTTTTCTCTCTCCTTCCTCATTTCTTCTTTTACTCTTTTTAATGTTAAAATGTAGAATCTTATTTATCTTCCCATTTGGTGTAAAAACTAAAAAAAGAATGTGGGCCAGACTCCTCTCATGTGCTCCCACTCGCCAGCATATCCAAGACATCTCCAAACTGAACTGCACAGTTTCTGTCTAAATCCAAACCCGGGCACACAAAGCACAGGGTGAATGAAAAAAAGAGGGAAAGAGAGAGAGAGGAAGGAAAGGAAAATAAGCTCCTGGCTTCCTCTTACCATCACTAATTCCTCATTTCCTCTTAGAAGGCATTGCAAGCACTCCTGAAATCTCACGCTGCAGTGTGGGCAACAGGAGAGAGAGAAAACAAGCCAAGCCAATCCCAAAATTCTCAGACAAATCTGATCAGCGTTTCCACCACCATCAATGAGGACAACAACAACAGGTTTGTCTACAAAGCATAGCCGAGGCTTTGGCGAGGAGAGGAGGGAAGGGAGAGTGACATGAGGCATTTAGCACGGCATACTTAAACCCTTTTCTTTTTACCTCTGAATCAGATCCCGGGTCTGCATTCAGTTTATGCCAGCTTTTACCACGTCTTTTATATTTGATGGGAGCTGGAGACAATATTATCAGGACGCTCTAGCTCAGTGAATACGCCCACCAGCACATTGACAGTGTCCACATGTGCTAAGTGCTCCAGCGAAGGCCTTTAGAGTTGCCATCAGAACACTGAAGAAGCCCTTTCTGAGCCTGTACAAAACACTATGGGATCAGGTGGGACAGTGGATTTAGGGGCTTCTGTTTTAAGGTTTCCTCTTGTGAATCTTTCAGACTGTGCACACATCATCGACGAATAAACAAACGCAGATTTCTAATCCACTGGTCAATATCGACCATCCAAAGCACATGAATGTGGGTTTTTAAGATTAGTGCGGCTCCTGTGGAGGATGTTTCCGGCACATATCAAGAGGTTTAGTTAAGTGGTTCTGAAATGTGTGTGGATTTCTTCTAATGTAATCTGCTGTGTTCATCAAAAGGGCCAAATGTTAAGTCTTTTATTATGCTTTGGAGATGGAGGTTGAGATTTTTAATACCGTGTAAAAATAGTACAGTCAGTTCTGCCTAAGTTCTCTCTTTCTTCTTTTATTCAGCTCAGCTACGTTACAGATGCTCAAAGACATGTAGAAAAGACGCTGGATTTTTCACAGCATTTGTACTTCCATTTCCATTCCAATAAAACATTACTTCCTTATATGAATGAATAATTGATCTTGGGTTTGATTTACATGCATGGATTAAATGTCATGTTTGAAAAGTTGTTGTTTTATTCATATGGAGATCCCCGGAGACAAACCCAGAGGCTGCGTGTGGCATATTTTCATATGCCGTCTTTTACAGCAATATTACTTCTCATAACCCCTTCAGTGTAGATACCGCTCCGTCGTCACTGCAACTGATGAAACCAAGGAAAGCAGAAAGAGGAATCTGGAAATGCTGTGGCAAAAACAAAAGCTAAAACATGCAGTGGGGTGGGTTCTGTCATATTAGCGCAGCGCGTTTTGTTTGCTTTCATCTGAGGGGACTGTTTGTTTTAGAGATCGCGTTTCACCAACAGTTTCCACTGGATTTCACATCAAAGGTTTCGTCTATGTCAGTGGAAGTGAGCGTGTTTTAATTTAGGGTCCCTCAGTGTCAAAATTGCTTTCAGATAAGACATGTTTTGAATTTATTACAAAAGAAAGAAACATTTAAAGCAGCTTCCCGGAGCCTCACATGAATAAAGGGGTTGTTATTAAATAAAATTGCAAAGTCACAAATCACAACCTGATTCTGTCCTTTCCTTGTTGAATAAAAACACATTAGTGTCAACAGAGGACCGCCGGTACCTGCAAACGCATCGAGAGTCCCTTCTGTTCTCTTTCAGTTCTGCAACCTTATTTGTGAATGGCAATGCTGACTGCAAAACAAATATTTGGAGTTCATGACCTAATTGTTTGTCTTTTTAAATGGAATTTTCCTAACTATGTTTTACTACACCAAACATTTAAACAAAGCTAAAAACAAACTGAAGTTGTGACTCGTTCATTTATCTTGCAGGAAGATCACCGCTCCACCCGCCCGAAATCTTTGCTTAGGTGTGAGAGAAGAGATTTACGCACACCTAGCTCTATGCAGCGTTTCGCTTAGTGACTCATTCATTCATCTTAAAATATTGAGGAATACATCTAAATGTAGCACGGTGGTTTTGGTGTCTTGTGGACTGCGTTTTTGAAAATGCCGTGATTTCAGAATTGGCACCGCGCTATTCATTCATGTTTACTATGTACAATTCTCCGCTTTTGTCTCATCAAAAAATCCTCACCATGAACAGGCTCTGGTTAACGTGCAGGTCAGTGTCGTAGAAGCGGCCCTGATGCTCGACTGGCTCAGTGGACACCACCCACTGCGGCTGCTCTTTCTTGCTGCACCAGGCCAGAGCTGGACCCCCTAGACGGCTGTGAAGCGCCACGCTGACCGTGTAGAGGCCCCTGGGAAGCTTGTCTCTGGCGGCTCTTAGGCAGCGCACACAGACCTCCACGGGCTGGGCAGCTGCGCTCTGGTTCATCTAAAAACACACAAAATCCAGAACACAAGATTTGGTTGAAATATTGCATCAATTCCACGTTATTTCTAACCCCTTATTCAAACAATTTGTATGACAGTGTGAGGCTGCCATATTGACAACAGTTGTAAATGCCGTCAACGCTTCTGCACCACTACGTCTGTAAAGCACTTTGTAACTACTGTTTGCAAAAGTGCCATGTAAATAAAATTTGTGTACTTAGTTGATTATCGCTTCCCCCATTTTTCACAACGCTACTGTATTATTAGGTGCGACTTTCAGTGGCGCAAATTGTTGTGGACAGACCTCTAGCTGCTGGAGAAAACTAGCAATTGCATCATATAAGGTACAGACCGTGACGCGAGTTGCTAGTAATTTAGCATACAGGGTTCTTTCAAGCTCTTTCAAGGTACCTAAACCAAAAATGTCCAGAGTCCCAAAGCCTTTATCATCACATCTAAATTGTTACCAGAAATTCCAGCAGATGACAAAGAAATATGACATTGGGATTGTTTCATTTCAAATGTTAAAAGAGTGATTGTGTAGATGATGAAGCAGCAGATTATGTTGAAAGTCAAGCATCTGTCAAGGAGTACGAGTTCAAACACGTTCCCGATCTTGAAGTCATAACGGTGAAAATTAAGCCTTTTCCAAACTTTCAAGACTTTGTACGAACCCTGTGCATAGGAGTGAAGTGAGAGAAATTACATGAACTTCCTGTATAACAAAATTAGAACACACATCTGGAGATGAGGCAGCATGGCCACAGTGTGAGAAGACAGTTTCTCTGTGTCACTCAGCCTGCAGAGGACGTAACTTGGCTCTTGCCATAGCACTGACAACCTCCAAATAATTTTTCTTTATACAAAATCAAACTGCATTTGATGACATAATATCCCACTTATTGGGGGAGTCATCTTTTTTCTCACTTCAGGTATGTTTGCTGAACAAGGGGGGTGTTTTTTTGTCAAACTGCAGTGTAAGCAGTCATATATGTAAGATGTACAGGGGGGCTTCCATCCACTCATCTCCAGTCAACCATTTAGGGGTTAAGTACCTTGCTCAAGGGCACATCAGCGCCCCTTGTTATCGAAGTTGGGAGTGATATTTATTTCCCATGGCCACATTGCCCATTCAGATGAAGGTTTCCAAACACCAACCTTCTGGTAGGGAGCTCATCCCACTAACCTTCAGGCTACATCAGCCCACTTGTTGTTTATTTGCTTGTTTGTTTTGGTGACATGTGCCTCTTTTTAAGAGCTTAGGATGAGTAATAGGGTAAGCTGCATAGACAGTTTAGTTTTTTTTTCTGAAACGTAATCAGGGAACAATATAAATACATATTCAGTCTTTTGTCCCCTATGACATCCGTTGAACAGCACTGAATGAAAAGTCAATCTGGCTTAAAGAGAGTCAGTTGGTCTTCTTCACCATATCTTTGCGTCTCCTGTCAACCGATTTTTAAATGATACTTCATTTCAAAATTATGAACATCATATCTTCTCCTACAGCAGGAATTGAGCCTGGGACATTTAGGTGAAGACAAGGAATCCTAAACACTAGTCTATAGAGGACAGAGGGATGATGTGTGTTTGATTTCTAAATTAAGAAAACAGGTCAGAGACACATCACTCAAATGTCCAGAAAAAACACCTCTAGTGATTAACTTCAAGATCACATCACTGACGTCACCAACCCAGGATGCACATGGAAGAACTTTAACATTTAGCTACAAGTGGTGAAATAATGGTCCTGATCTCAGATCCAGGTAATTCTGCACATCATGTTTGGAGTTTTTGTAACGTTTGCAGGCTGATCAAATTTAATTTCTGCTGCATCTTCCTTCAGTCTGATTCTTCTCTGACTACCAAATGTAATCATCTTCTGCTCCGATGTAGCTCAGGAAGTTCAAGTTTGGCAAAAGAGGATTCAAATCTTTTCTTCCCTTGGAATAAAACAAAGTAAGAGCAGTTACACCATCTTCTACCAAACCTGAATTCGAACCATTACCACCTGGCATAAAAAGCAAAGCTAACATTTGCCATTTCTGTCTCCACTACTCATACCTACTTTACTAACATTAGAGTATCTTAGAGTTTTACATTACGGCATTAAAAATTTTAATTTGAAAGATGAATAGACCGACCAATCACAACAGAATAAAGCGGAACCATACAAATATAATACAAAGCTCCCAAACTGTATTCTATAGGTCCTCCAAAAGAAACTATCTCCAACAGTTGGCTACATACAAATATAACAATGCACATTCAAGAAATACAGCCACAGTATAAAGTACCAACAAAAAAATTATTAAAAGACTGTGGGCAAAATATTGTAATGAGAAAATTATACTTTGTTGCAAATTGTGCAAAACTTAAAATCTACAACACATCAACAAAACACGCTCTTGCCTCAGACCGGACACGTAGCCAATCATGCTTTAGCATAATGGCGTTTCAGGAAGTCCAGGCAGTGCCACCCTAGGCAAATCCCTGGACACAGCCTTGAACCCTATCTGTCCTGTTCTGCACTATCCCATCCCATCCAATCCTATTTTCTCTTTCTTAAGTGCAGGCATTTATTTTTCTCTGATTATCTAAGTTGCATCTCTTAATGCCCATTTATTTTATGTCCTCGAATTTACACTGTGTTGAACAACTCCCTAGGGCAAATTTTGAGTGTCTGGCAATTAAAGCCCTCAATTTCAATCGATGACATAGTAGCACTCAGGGGCTACATGTGCTCACACACACACACGCACACACGCACACACTGTATCCACTGTTTGCTTTACAGTATACTGTGCACAGTGTTGTCACCAAACAACCTAATACTTTTCACAGACACACACACCGGTTCACCTAGCAACGGCTGGCGGTGCACATTGCTCTGCAAGCCTGTGAAGGGTGGGGAAGGTGTGCTCTGAGCCCTGCAGTAATGCCCCCCAATCTCCCCACTGTGAGCATCTTTGCATACCAAAACAACAAAAACAATTTAGGCAGAAGTGAAATTAGTATAATTGGTGGGAAAGCGGTTTAGCCCACACATCTCACATTTGGTAGGAGGTGATGAAGGCCTCCAAACCCCCACACTGGAAAGAGATGTATGCATGCAGACTGGAAGAAGAAGAGGAGGAGGAGGAGGAGAAAAGACATTTTAAAAAAAACAATAGCATCTCACCAGTGTCCAATTTGCACTATGTATGTCTTTAAGAGGTATTGTTATTACCTGGCCCACATGCTTGCACAGGCGTCATATGAGACAGCAAGGCGAAGGTAAAAGGTGAAGTGAGCCCATTTTCCATATGAGAGGTGGTTTGTTCGCCCCAAGCCTGAGTTGTGCCTAAAGTGCCATAACATTACAGCACTCCTACAGATGAGATCAAAGGCTCTAGCAAGGGATCCTCCGTGGTTTTGCTGGCAAGCGGCCGTCCTCTCGCTGTAATATCTTTTCAGGGCTTTCCACACATTGACTGATCACACAAAATGCACTCTTAATAGAGACAGGAAATGCCACATACAAAAACTTCCTTTCTTTCTAAGTATGGGCTAATATTCAGAGATTAAGCTTTCTCGTTAATTATTTTCATTTTAATTAGTAAATCTTAATTAACAATGAACATTTACCCTTAAAATTTTTTGGCTTCGGAATGAAGGAGGGGGGTGAAGAAAGCAGAGAATAAATATGACAATCTTTTTGGGACCTCCGGGCAGGATTACTGATGCAGGCTGCCTTAGTTATTAAACACGTTCTAAATTAAATGCCTCCATGAATTTTGCACAGAAATATATTTTCATAGTTTTGCATGCCAAATGTGACATTTTATATTTCAGATTCATCTCGCTGCAGTAATTTTAGGGAAATGTCATATAAACAAAGATTTTGTCATTTACCAAAGGAAATTACTATGCGTGGCAGGTTTGGCCATTGCTTTCTCTCTCTCTTTCTCCCTTTCCCTCTCCCTCTTTTTCCCCCTATTCTGCCTGTGCCGGTTGTTTCAAGTCAGCAAGCCATAAAAAATCTTTATCTCAGTGAAACACAGCAATTTGGGAGATAATCGAATGGTGACTGGGGGGCACAAACGCCAGTCTGAGGAATTATACCACAATCTCCCCTGCATTTACAACCTTCCTCAAAGCCAGTTGTCACCCTGGAAGGAAAGCCCCCGACTGAAGATTCATTACATCTTTAAGCCAGCACGGTGGCATGGCAGCCTCATCCCCAGATGCAACACAACAGCACACTCCTCCCACAGCTGGTGATGCTACCGCTAAAGCTGTAGCTTCCTTCTCTCTTTCCCACTTGCTTCTCTTTTCTCTCCTCTCCCTCTGTTCCCCTATTTTTTTTTTTATCTCCAAAGACTCCGTTTCCCTCCTACTTAAGATTTCTAAAACCACTAATCGGGGGGGGAAAATATTTTATAAAAATAATATTATAAAAATAATGTGACAGGATAGTTAGTATTCTCTATATGAAAGGCTTTTGCTCAGTGTTGCATAGTGCCTGTGTGTGAATGTGTGTGTAGGCATGTGCACATACAGAAGAACCCACTGCTGTAATAAAGGAGTGAAGGAATTTTTTAAACTACAAAATAAGGGATAGAATTTTCCCATTCTCTGACATGTCCCATTCATCACGAGATTTCACATAATTACATCATTTGACTGTAACAACCTTGCCTTTCTTTTTCCGACGATTTGTAAACACGTCGGGATCAATATCTCCTCCTGCGATAAACAACCCCCTTAGAGATTAAGAGGTACGTCACTTCCCGTTTGTGTGCTTTTGGTTAACTCGGTCCACGGTGGCTAAAAGGTCTTACCTGCCACATTGGCCGTGATGCTGAAGAGGAGAATTCTGGGATCTCTGTCTTCTGGCCGTATTTGGCCATGGCTTCCTCTTGGCCTTCCCCCAGCGCTCCGAGTGACGGGCCTTCGACGGCTCTGTCGCTACATGCACAAACACACGCACACACAAGAAGCTAACCCTGTTAAAAGCCACCTGCATTTTGGACTCTGTTGTTCCACTCTGTAGCCAACAGCAGCTCAATCTAATAACACCACAACAAAACACTTTCCACTAGGTCCCCCCCTCTCTCTCTCTCTCCCTCTCTCTCTCGGCCTTTCAATCTTATCAGTGGTAATGTAATAAGCGGTTGCTTCGCTCTGTCTCCTCGCCACCTCTCTTAATTCCTCAAAATAAAGCAATATCACAGGGGCCCTGGCCTGCCTGTGACTGGGGATAAGATGCTTGTAAAAGGAAGGATAATTCAGCAAATAAATGCTCAGCATCAAAGGCAGACACGGGGTCTTTCTTTCCTTTCTCTCCCTCTCTCCCCTCCTCTCTGTTCGCCTATCAAAAGTATTACATGTGCTTTCATCAGTTCACAACAAGGCACATTGTGCTTCCTAATGCAATTACTCGACCTCCATTAAATCTGAAACAGTGGAAACAAATGAATTACACATTTGTTACAAAAACCACAAGTCAGCTCTGCGTCGCTCCTCTTTATTTTTCTTTTTTTTCTTTCATAGGCGGAGGGAGAGAAGAAGTGAAATCATTTCTCATTAAGTTTCAGGCAGATGTAGCCCTAGGTGATGCATAGAAAGCCTCCCATGTCTAATAGCCACCCACCATTGATATCAGAAGGAATTTACAGAGTTCAAGGCTGTCGAGAGGAGGTCATCTCCCGCTAAACTTCGAACCACATTCATCTGACAGAGCTGGTGTCCGACTACCACCCACCCATGAAACAACCAAACCCAAGAGGAGATACTGATGTGTACAGTTGTTTCTTGATTTTATCATGTCAGCCAGCATGGTAGTCCATAATTGCTAAAAACTTAAACATGCTAAGTTGATTGCCCTTGGGGCTCCCGCTACGAGATCTAATGATCTGTGATCTCTGACTAAAGTGGATGGACCAAGAATTGATGCGCCTCCAAGCCCGACGACATGGACGGATTCCTGTGCCCCCGAGGCATACTACCCACAATGCAATGCCCGTCGACAGGAGAAGCAATGCAGAGGGCATCTGAATTACGTGCCTTCTAAAATGTCAGTGGGCATTCAAATGCTTTTCAGGCAATTAATGATTACAGTCGCGTGACATCAATTGTACGTATGGAGAGAAATAAGAAATGGGCTGGACTCACCACTGAAGCAGTGTGTTGTGCCTGGGTTGTGGGGCTTCTCTTACAGCCTCGTCACAGTCTCTTTGTGAATGGGGCTCCTTTGAAATATTAAAGTGGGTATGGTTAACAAACATTATTAATTTCCATGACTGGCATTAATGGAATATTTTTAAAGATAAGCATCAGAAATTGGCGGGTTTAGGTTACGGACAAGAGTATGATTGGATGTTGAGTGAAATTAACTATAAACAGCATATAGTCCCAAAGTGAATGTCCCGTAACAAAAACAGCGACACATCCTTCATACAGTACATGAGCCTTTACCTTGACATTCCCAGCGAAGCCGGCTATTAGTCTCTTCTTCCTCTTTGCCAACTCACTCTTCTTCAGCGGTCCCTTCTGAGCAGCTTGCTGAGAATACGTGTAAATACACATGCTCATTTTCTTTAGATGCAGCTTCATGAAGCAGTGCAGTGCGCCATAATGGCAGAATTAAGCACAAGGAGCAACTGTAATGCAATCTGCAGGCAATCGATACTGAGCCAGGCCCTAAAGACATGTAGCGTTTGATGAGTCTTTCTGCCAGTTTTACATTCAGTCAGCACATTCACACTCCCCATTCAGGCGCATTGACACTGCTAAGTGACAGCGTCTCGCCCTGTAGAGGCTTTGTACGGCAGAATGGAGAACGAAGAAATACACTATTATTTTTAAAATAGATGAGAAATCTCTGGTGGATAATGTGCTTTCAATGGGAGGTGGGTGTGGAAACAGCAGGAGAGTGCTCACATATTATGGAAGAATAAGATAACACTGATCCCAATACTGATACAGTACACAGTAGATGCCACTGATTATCCAGTAAGGGAGGATGAGTCAACTGTTGCCGTTGCTTCCAAGTGATGGTGAGACATTGTTGAACAATTTTTTCCCCCCAATTACGTTGACTTTCTATTCATATAATTTGATACTCCTACACTCTTTTCAAATGAGATTACAACTAAAAATACAGTGGAGAGAAGTTCTGCATTCTGTTTACATATGCGTTAATGTTTGGGTTTCTTTGGGATCTAGATTTGCCAAAACAATGGAATCCCCATGTTCTTGTATCCTCTCCCATTTCTTTTCACAAACGCTTGTTTAGAAAGAAGCTTCAGATCTTAATGCTGGTTCACAATATCCCTTACTCCTCAGTTGGAAAATAAAACGTAGTCACGCTCTATTTTTCCTGAAAAGACCTTAAGATGGGTAAACAACCAAGGAAATTCAGCTTCTGTCAGAAACATAATAATGCACAACAAAGTTCAAAGACTGCGGGGACAAAACTGTCTCCACAAATAAATTAATTGTGTGAGGATATCATGTGCAGCATAGATTAGGTCGTTGAAATCCATGCACTCATTCTGAGCCGAGGATGAATGAGTTATCTAACCTTGAATGCATGTTCTACAAAAAGCTATTTCTTATTGCTGCATTCAGCCGAGATTCAAACCATCTGCACTGGAAATGAAATGCAGAACTTTTTTTTTCAAAAGGTGAGAAAAGAAAAGGTTGGGGACAAAAAGTGGAGCAAAAAAGCAAATATGGAAAGACGGAAGAAAATTAGTAAGCCGTGTATGTGACACACACACACACACACACACGCACACGCACACACGCACGCACGCACACACACACACGCACGCACTATGTCCATTAGCCAAAGCCACAGATACACAGCATAATGGACATGGCTGATGTGCTGTGAATATGGGATGATGACACAAATATTCCTCTTTGTAGCACTGACCTGCTGCAGTGAAAGGCTGCCAAGCGTGATCATGTCAGGCCGCACACGCTCCCTCAGCTGCTGGGCGTAGTGGGGAATCGCCTCCTTTGCTGTCCTCACTGCAAGAAATAATACAGTGGCATTGCAAACCTTATAATATTTATCCAAAAAAAATAATGTATATTGTACTTAATGGTGTGATAACTGCTATACACAATGCCTCTCCATATAAGAAATCTAATATAAAAATAAATAAAACCATAGCATTACTTTTTACAGTGCTCTCTCTGCCCATAACCATCCTCCCTGCTTCGCGTCCAGCCTCTCCTCCCAGCCCAGCACTAGCCCCAGCCTGGGTTTTGGCAATGGTATGGGCCTGGGAGGGCCTGGAGCCTGAGGCATCACCACCACCATGGAGCAGCAGTCGCTGCTGAAGCACCGGATCACCCGCCTTCACCTCCAACACCTCCACATCCCTGGAGGCTAGCAGTGTACCTGGAGAGATACGCATCAATGGGCATGCACATGCACACACACACACACATACATACTGATGAATGTGCATACTTGCTACATCCAGAAACAGACACACACTCACAGAGATGAGTGTGTATATACAGACATTCAGGTGGACAATGCTGCTCTCTGAAACAGTAACTCACTCAAACACACAAAGTGAACATTCAAATAACCGTACTATCATATCCACACACACCCTTAAAGCATTTTTATTAATCAACCCCTGATCTTGACATATTCATGCTGAGATGGACCACATTAGCCTGCATTGCTATTTATTTATTTTTTTACTAATATGCTCGCAGTTGTTTATTCAAGCAATGGAACTATCTCATAACATTCATCTGAAATCATGCGAAGATTTGACAAAATGCATGACTGGAATTTTATAATGAAATAAACAGGATTTCTTTTAACTTAAGAGCAGATGTAGAGTAAGCTACGTAAGGTTGAACGGATGCTGCAGAACCGAGTACAGAAATCTAATCTGTTTCTATGCAAGGAATCAAAGGCAGATGAAGGATCTGCTATCTTTTAAGTGTTTAAGTGGCTGTAGCTTTAAGCTGATTTCATGTAAATACACATGAGTTCTCATGTTCTCACCAACCTCCACAACAAACTGTGCCCATACATTGAAAGAAAGTTTTCTTCTTCACAATATGTGAACTAGTTTTTAGTTAGTAGCCTAGAATTCATTACTAAAAGCAGAGAAGCGTCAGGTAACCTGCTCGCTGCGTGTCTTCAGTTTGCTGCGCCGCCTCATTGGTAGAATGCATGAGGTATTCTTTGAGCATCTATGTATGCGACGTGTGCAGTCCAATACATGCACCAGCCAAAGCTGTTATCACTGCCTAATGCTTTCACATAGAAGCTGATATCAATGCCTAACAGAGAACTAGAATGAATAGAAGTTCTGTGTTCTTTCATCTCCAAGCCAAAGCAATAGAATGTATTGAGATAAAAAGGAATAACTGAAGATCCTAGACAGACGGAAGAAATTTCTCAAGGATTTTGTATGTAAAAAAATTGTCTATAGCACTGGCCACTGTCCAGTTCATTAATACTTTGTCTTATTCAGGCTCCTTCTTGTAAAATGTGTGTAGTGCTTTGTGGCAGACCGCAAAAGCAAAGACAAAAGCCTGAGAAGCAGTCACAAAATGTCAGGATCAGTACTGACATACAGTGAGCCGGTTGCAAAGAAGACTTGCGGCCTACACCGGTGGGAGGCATCCCATACAACAGCATAAGGTGATTGTCTTGAAGGCTATTGTAGCAAGCTTGGTGAAGTGCTTACTGGCAGTCACCGCAGTAGGACTGCAGCAGCACAGAACTAAGAGCCCTCTCTCTCCTCCTCCCTGTCCTTCCTTCCCTGTGTCTCAGCCTAGTGCATGGAGGAACCGTTAATCCAAGATCCTCTTTACTTTTTCTGTGGGATTTCATGAGCATTCCAAGACAATGGACGGGGCTGGTAATCTCAGTGGCACAGCTAAATCCAAGACAATTGCAAATAACACGAGCCGACAAAATTCTACCGTGTTGAAGCGGGCCTAAACCCATCACTTGTGCGCTGGAATTACAAGGGAGATGTGCGTCATGTCAACAGGATCCGGTACGACTGTCTTCACCCAGAACAATGCTAAGCTTAAGCCACCTCAATGTTGCCTGCTTGGCTACATATTTAAATGAAACTGAGCTAATGAGAAAAGGCACGCCTACTGTGAGACAATGGCTGTGCTTGGAAAGCTCCGACTACTAGTGAGGGTCTGTTTCTAGTCTTATTCTTTGTTCTATGTTAGCGCTGCTTTCAGTGTTACTGTAAAATGGAGCGTCTTATTTTTGTCTGGGTTGTTTATGATTTCACTGTCTTGTTCTTTTCCATTGGTAACACTGCGGTCACTCTTTCAAACGGTAACTTTGGTCATTTGGTGGAGTTTTTAAATCAACATATCACCGTGAAAATTAGAAGAAAAGTGGCTCTAAAGTGTTAAAACAGAGTTAATACACTAGAGCCTCAGAACATCTATGCGCAGTTGCACACATGATCACGACAGGAAAATAAAATCAGGACTGTCAACTAAATTATGATTACAACAATTTTTTATGAGTCTAAATTAAAGTCATGCAATGCAAAAGTAAAGTCATTCTTCTGAATCAAAGAAGTAAAAATTGCTATCTTTGCTACTTTGATTAAGGCCAACCGACAACCTGCGTCCAGATTTCCAGATACAGGAGAAGTGCAATACGATGATACATACCAGGTATATTTATGAAGGTGTCATCCTCATCCAGTAATGCAGCCATTCTTTGGTACAGCCTCTTTTCATCAGCATTCAATATTGCTACAAGTCAAACCAATTAAAAAATTACTAGACCTGCAAACATGCAGGAAAATCGACATGCGTGTGTGTGCCTCAAAATTACTTTCTACTTATCAGACAAGTCAATCTAAACCACATCTTAACATTCAAACCAGAGATATTAGCCAAGGCTGCAGAGGGGTGAAAATCAAGTGTATGCAGAGGGGTAATGAAATAGGAGCATTAACATGCCTGTTAGCCGGCCTGTCATCATGTGATGAGATTTGGTTTGGCGAATCCTTTGATATTACACGGCAGTGATATCTAAAAGATACAGGTGAAATGGCTTCTCCATTAATAGCCATGTTTCATTATAACATGCATATTACTTGGCTCCCAAGAGCTCGCTTTTAATAGGCCTACTTTAGGAGGGGGGCTGCAAACTATTGATATGCCTCTGCGCGTGTCATTTGACAGGGGAAAGAAAAAGCCACGGTGAAATGAAAACTGACCAATGATACGTGACCTTCGTCAATGACAGCGAGTTGGGTATCCAATCTAGTGATGCCATCACTTGGTGTATTTACATACCGTCCTGCCGTGACAAATGGCAGCCTGCTACCAGTGATCTCTCTCACCTCACTTTAATGAACCGAGGAGAACTATTATGACAGAGAATGGCATACTTAATTCCAGCTCATCTTCAGCGCTGACCCCAGCCATCCTGCGATGCCTTGGGTCTGTCTGCTCTGCCGACAACGGGTCAAAGTAATTTTGGGCACGTTTATTTCCTGTGGAAAGTGCGAGAGGCGAGAGAATGAAAGAAAGAGGAGATGGGAATGGAGAGTTTGGCAGGGAAGGGAGGAGGGGAGTTGTACAGGTTCAGGTTAGTGGTTATTAGAAGGACATGAAGCGAAATGTTAATTTTGAAACCCACACTGTCGAAGGGCAGGGGCAGTGTCTGCTAACAGATAAGGCAGAGCCAAGATGAGACAGGAGTACAGAGGCAGAAAGAGAGAACTGGGAAAGAGACTGCCGGGTTTCTCAGAGCACCTCTCCACGGCCTGCGGTGCTCTGGGGCCTAATTAGCATGCCGCAAAAGGTCACGGCAGGCAATCTCTTAAATACGACTGCCATATGTTTTCCGTGTTCAAAAGGAACTAATGAGAAAGTCTACAAGCTCTAAAGTACCTGGAATTTCAAAGACAATACCTTCTAAATACTCCGAGGTCAGCGGCCTAGAGGACTGGGCAAGTTTGGAGGAGCAGCTCCAAAAGAAAATAACCTGAGCCCATGTCTCATTGACTTCTTATTAGCAATCACTGACCTATGGGTATCAAGTCTGCGCCACAGACTTTATGGGAATCCAATGGCTGCAGGGTCTTTCTATTAAGGGTACACCCCACCAAGCAACTTTCTTAACCCCAAATCATTCTCATTACAGGCCCTGAATATTTCACTCCAATCTAAATTGCTTTACTTGTATTTCTCAGGTTGTGGGGCAAAGAAAATGCACGGTGCATTAAATCATGTTATGTATTCCACACAAGGGTCGCCTTTATAGAAGTCTGCGGGAATCTGTGCTTAAAAATGGGTGGGTGTGTTTGCGCATCCACTAGGCCACTGCCCAAAAAAGCTCACTGGGATTCGTCCTCTGCATGAGGCTTTCACACTCTGTCCGTACTCTAAGTTAAACAGTCAGGCTGAAATACTTATTAAGCGAGGAGCAGCCATATGACTCCGCCATAAATTGACTGTGAAATTCACATGTTAAATCCCTCTGCATCGTTAACAGAGAGTTTGAACAATTTCTCTGCAAATAGCTTTGAGGTTATGAAACCCTTTTTTCAAACACAAATTTGCATAATGGTAGTGGCTCCGTGGATCGCCTTTTTGAATCATATCTGTGATTTACCTAAATAGTCTGGCTGTCCTCCAGTTCATATCTCTCTCCAAAAAAAAAATAAAAATAAAATTTAAATTCTCTGTTCTTACATGCACAATATCAATAACTAGCTCTCCTTGCCAGCAAGAGTTACTGTTAACAGAGAAGGAGAGATAATGAAAAATTTTGGTAAAAGGCCAAATAAAAATATGTCACAAACATGGAGCAATCTGCTTTTGTGATCTTCCAATAAAGGCCCACGAGTCACTGAACTTTTATGCATATTCACACTCCCTAATGAAAAAGTGTTGCTTATTTTGTGCTAGTGATTCATAGCTTGTTCATATGAATCCTATATTCAGTGCAATTACTGCACAGAAATGAAGTTATAAACCTATAAAGCAAATAGCGTGGGGTATAATGCCCTTTGAGACATGCATGTGATAAGAAAGTGTGCGTGGACTATTCACATAGGGACTGTGTCGATATGACATGTATTACATTTCCCTGAGATCCAATATCAATAATCCACCATATGGTTAAGTTCATTTTGTATGCTTTAAGGGTATGGCAAGTGGCCTAATTTGCATTTCCAATTAATAGGAGAAGAAGAAAAGAAGAGGGTAAAATCTGCGACTTTACTCATCTCTAATCATCAGCATGCCGACATATGCTGAAAGAAGTACATCTATATTTTGTACACTAAAAGACAGTGGATGCCGCAGTCCCAATCAAACAACTTTTTAAGAATTAGGGTTACGGTTTGTTGCGTTTTCTTCATTTGATTTTGTGGTGGAACATAACGTATGGAGAGATCATTGTAGTAAACCAAAAGAACACCACTATTGTCTTCTCTATTTTTTCTTTTATTTTGTTCTGTTCTTTTGTTTTTAATAAAAGTTTTTGACCATCTACTGTTGACATGTAATCTAACCTAAGACAACGCAATGATGCGTTTTAAACAGGTTTAATTTTGTTATTTTATTTGGGGCGAGCCGAGGCATGTAAAATGCCCCCAAAACACGATAGAAAAATATGATGGAAAAGGATAAGCATTCACTGTCACTAGAAAGAGGACTTTCGACAATCAGTTATCTGCAGTTTAATAGTAGACAGTAACAACATGTCGTCCCAAACTGTCTGCAATTTAACCGTACCTATATCCTGGACAGCATTCATGTTTTCAGTGTTAAAACCAAAATAAATGGGCTATGACGGTGAAAAACTAAACTAAACAGAAACAAAGATGTCTTCTGCAATGCCTGATTGCTTTGCTAACGCAAGTTTAGAATGAGCCTTACCTTCAGCCAATGAAAAAGTTCTATTAATTACTGGTTTTGATTCAGCATTAGTCTCATTTATCAACCACGTTCATGGTCTGACATTCTTGGCCTTACATTTGTTCATGCTGGCCAGTTCCACTCACCATGGTGAAGTGTAATCCCACCTCTTGTGCATAAAACACCACGACAATAATTGATAATAATTACTAGCCATGCACAGCAAAAGCAAAATAAAACACATTAAATGAAGATTCTAACATGTGACTCATCCCTGAGAAAACTGGCACGCTTGCAACCTTGAACGCATCCTAATTTACCATCCCATTCCACAAGAGTTCTCCCTGACATACTGAATTATAAGGGGGCATATTCGTATGCCTGATTGGCCTTAAGCCGTGTTTCGGGGGCGTTGTGAGTACACCACACAGACAGCGGATCGGCTTGGTAGCGTAGTAACGTATGTAAATGCACTCTCCTATGACTCCAGCCCACCACAAGGCATGTAGCCGAGAGTGGGAGTCAAGGCTGATTGTGTCGAGGGTACTTCTAGATAGAGATAGAACACCCACTACTGTAGCGTTCTCCAGCAGAGGATGAAGTTATACGAGGGTTGCTTGTTAGGACACGCTTGCTTTGGAATGCAGGGACCAAGGGCCCCCCGAATGGAGAGAGAGAGAGAGAGAGAGAGAGAGAGAGAGACAGACAGAGAAAGAAAGAGGGAGTGAAAGAAAGGTTAGATCAGGAACACATCTACTGTCAACAAATTTGAGGCTAATGAAGAATGAAGCTTCACCTCTTTCTTTGGCAGGGGCTTGCAGCTCCATTTTTTTTGGGTGAGCTGCAAGGGTGCTATCTGGCCTGTCACCTCGAATTTCTCTCCCCAGCCAAACCGGAGGAACAGAAAGCTCGCTGCTTCCTCCTCCATCAAAGGCTGGGTTTTCTATGCCCACCACGGCAGCTCTCTCCTCGCTCCCTGACGAAATAAGCAGAAACATAAATAAAAACACAAACACTGACGTGAGGGGGCAAAACAACAGTTAGGTCAAAGTGACTTGTTGCAAAAAAAAAAAAAAGAGCCATATTTAAGGCAACAAAATGTTTCTATTGGTGATTCCTCTGCCCCAAAATGTTGAAGCGCATCCTCCTCAAATGACACTAAAACACAATTAGGTTAAAATTAAATCAGAATCTTGCAAAGGAGGAGAAAAAAAAAAGAGAAAAAGAAGAAATGATTAAAATAATTACAAATTGCGCCCTGACAAGCAAGAGCAAAATTTAGCCCAAAGCCATTTGTCTGTAATTAGTTAATTAATCCTTACACAAATTATGAGCAATAACTCATCAAGCAGGACTCACCCATCAGAAATTCAGCCGACTTGGATTTCTTCTGCTTAGGTTGCTGCAGAGCCTTCTGCTGTAACTTCTGGAGGGAAATTGTTAAATGAATAAATTAGCTGCAGAATGAAGATCATCATTTATGATCCGCAACTAACGCAGTATTTTAAATATGGGACGACACTAAAATGTCATTTAATTTACATCGCTGCTAAAGGGGTCAAGCACTAATTGAACAACAGGAGTGGAAAAGAATTTAATCATAAATAGATAAGAAAAGTTGACATGAATGTGTAATGAAGGTCACATTAAAATACTTCCTCCTTGTTTCTAAAATGAATGGGCAACTACAACTCTTTCCTGGAAAAAAAAAAACAATGTGCATTTTTACACAAGCTGCATGAGAGCACACAGACTTGGTGTGCAAATGAGTATGGAAATCCAGCCACACTTCTCATTACTGCCATTCACCATGAATCAGCCTAAAATATCTCAAAAGGAGAGAGACAAATAGTCTTTAAATAAACTCTGTGCCACGTCCCTTGTCTTTTGTAAAGCTTGGAGAATTTTGAATGCAATTTCAATATAAGATTCATGCTTAAGGCATACAAATCTATCTATCCATCCATCTGTCTGTCTGTCTGTCTATCTATCCATCTATGCTACTTGACTAGTGTTGTAGGTGATCTACATTGGCATGGAATGGAAAGAAAAAGGAGGAATGCATGAAAGCAAATATGGGTTCCTTTGAAATCAGGAGTATGTGGAACAAACTCTGCAGTCCCACATTTCTCTCATTTCTGTGGACAAGCAGAACAATAAGAAAGCCGAGGTAAAAGGCAGAAGTAGTTGTTTTCGTTATGGATATGTTTACATAAGGATGCACCATATAAAAGAGCTCTGTTGCTCAAAGCGTATGGAGCTTTTTAAAGCATCATTTTATGCAGATTTCAGTGATGAACTGCGCTCATGCCCATGAACAGCATGTATTTGTATACAATATTTAATTTCAAAGGCAAAATCAAGGGGCAGAATGAGTGGGGGGGCTTATTTCAACTCTAAATGACAGAGCAATTAAAATAGAGGACTACTTCCAGACCAATCTGGTAAGAGGAGTTTTTGTAAATCTGTTTTTACATTCAACAAGCCCTACAGCAAGACATTCATTTATACCACTGAGATTAATGCTTATCTAATTGTAACTTATTTAAAAACCATTTTCTTTTCGACTGGGTACCAATCAGTTTTTCTAAGTTTCACATACTGTGGAGCATGACACTGGCGAATTCGGCATCGGCGGGGATTTAACTCCATGTGATTTGTTTTATTTTCTTATTTTCATTTCATCGGTTGCTTCAGACACCTTTCTGCAAGACAAATATTGTTGTGGGCACATGTGCAAATTGAAAAACTCCCGGAAACAACCACGGGAAAATGAATCAGGTCATTTTGCTAATAAAAAAAAAATTGCACGCAATCACCATTTGCTTTGTATTGGCCAGTTTAACAATATTACGTTGTAAACTAAAGCAGCCGTTTAAATAAGCTACACGACATTTGCATTCATTATTTGGTATTAAAATTTTGATTGAACCTCACAGCCAATTCTGAAAAACCTTGTATAAATTCAAATTAATATACCTCTACAGTAAATTTTATTTTTGCTCGATACTGTAAGATTGTTGTTCAGTCGTTTAACAACACATACTGTGAAAGTTGTTGTTGGACTTTCTATATTTGCTTGCTAAAGTAATTAATCATCATATTAGAACAATGAAGGAGGATGACGCTCTTTATTCTGCAAATTATTGTTTCTGCCCGTAGGGCTAAAGGCACTTTGGAGAGATGGAGAATCAAAGGAGAAATCACATTAAGTTTTATCTTAGGCTATACAAATGTATTCTGTTTATCACCCTAATTACTGCACAGAATAATCTGCAATATTATCATGGACAGTGCGATGTAACACCAGTCATAAAATGTCACAATTACTTGAGATTTTTGGTTCTTTAAAAGTTTTTTTTTTTATAGTTCTTTAATTCTTCTCAGTAGTTCATACTAGTTCTCCTCCAGGCACAGCTTTGTTTTGGTCTCATTTCTAACAGTGTGCTCATGTTTCTCACCATAAAAAGTAAATTAGCTCCATGTCCTGCAAATGTCAATAAGTCCTCTGATTGCTGTGTATGTATTCTTGCCTGAAGTTCAGCTACAGTGGAAAAAAAAAAACCTCTAGTAAACACACATGAGAAAGTACACGGAGTACAGTACATTCACCCCGGGCCCAAAGCTTTGGGTCATTGTCACTAAAAATCTAATCCACACAGCGCCATGTGAGCCTCTCTGTCTAGAGAGCTAAGAAAAATCCCTGGTTCTCATCTCGCTCCCTAGACCCCACTGACATTGACAGCATGCTCCTTGTAATACAAAGACTGTTGTTTAATGTGCCATAACCAGAAGGAACATGCAGATGTTGCATTTCTAAAACGATAAACAACAATTCAATCCGGAGGGAATAAAAAGTATCTGAGGTTTCTGATATCAGCTGGATTTTCAGAGGTAGGAATGGCTGTTCAATACTACCGTGATAGCAGCAGTGTAAACTGGCCCTGTGCAGGCTAAAATGTCCTATACGCTGCCTGTCACATTGCACATAAATATGTTAAATTCATGGTGCTGCACCAAAACCACGTGCCAAGAAATTTGGATATATTACAACATACATGTAAAGTAGCACAACGCAACAGCCACAGAGATCATTCTCGTCATCAGAAGGAATCTATTATACATGCCCCCCTTTAACCGTCCCACGGTCCTCATTTCACTGTGCAGCACAAAATGCTTACTTTGCAGTCAACATGAAAAAAAAAAATCATTTATAACTGGTGACAGAAAAAAAAAAAATCTATGACGCTTTATTCCCCTCCTTTCTTTTTAAATGTGATTGTTGTCAAAAGGAATTGAGCACAACAATGCCTTGTTCAGTTCTTGTTGCATTCAAAGGCATAGCTAGAAGGGCTTGGGGACGACCGCTTGCTGCTAGGGGCTGGTGGGCACAGACCAGCTAGAAAGTGAATTTTGCATACTGTACGGATCATCGCCCAGTTCAGCCCAGTCACATTGAATCTGCCGTCAACCAATTGTGCTTCATGAAACCGTCAACCCTCATTTACGTCTGCCTGTTTTCTTCCCCACACAGCTGTAAACAAGGCCCCAGCTTTGAGCTGTCTTCCTCTGTCCCTGTGCGCGCTGCATGCCAGGGGAGCGTGGACAGCAAAACCTCAGCTTCACAGAGCTACTTGAAGCTACCATTTCCAGACAAGCAGCACCCTGTGCGCTAGGCATAGGAGTCAAGGGCAAGAGTGTTTCTGGAAGTGACACGGGTTTTAAGAGCCTTACACAGAGATCCCTGCAAATGTCTCGTCTCTTTTCCGAGTTCTAAATTGATCTTAAAAATCCACAATATTAGGCTTGTGTTTGGCTAAACTGCCAGTGGCTTCCTTAGAGTGGCAATCAGAATTTGAATGCAGATGAATGTGCATAAATCATCTCGTCTCAATTTAAACATATGGAACATATGTCATAATGAGCTGTAACAGAATCATGAACGATATAAGGTTGAGACTGAATGCCTCGCTTAATCAATAAAGACATAAAAGTTGATTTAGTTTTCATGTTTGTAAAGTCTCTTTTTATCTGGCAACATAACAAAAATGGCCAAGTCAACAAAATGTCATATGAATAATGAAAATATCTACAAAGCATTTTTATTTAAATCGCTAAAGATAAGGTTAGCATTTTGTTTCAAAGGCATACAAAGCCAATTCTACCCTTAAAATGTGAAGCCATCCTTATATGGCCTTATATGTGCGGTAATTGTGGCCCACCAAACAGTTTCTTATTAAACAACAACCACGTCAGTCGGTGTAGACAGGAAACATAATTAGTATTCAAGCTTAATTAATCTACACTGGCCCCCTTTAAGTGAATTAGTCAATTATTTATGCATGTGTGCTCCTTTGATGCTAACAGATTATGTATGTTACTGGAAAAAACCTTGAAAAATGACTTTGAAAACTTCCCACCATAAAATGTCACTACAAGCTTCTGCACCAACTTAGAAATGTCAGTGCAGACCATGAATGCTGAATGATTATGAAAAAAAAACAAATACCATCGACTAATCTGCCAAACTTATACACATGCTCATTCTTGCCAAATCACCATGCCAGATATTTCAGTGCCAGTCGAGTAAAACATTGCAATTCATTGTCCGAAATCCAGAGCAAAACACAAATATGTATAAGCAAATATGTACTTTTTGTGCGCCTTAATCCGTGGAATGGAAACTGAACACAGGTCGGATCAAGGTCTTTCCTAGGATCATGGGAACTCCTTGGGATTTTCAAGGGCCTTTTTGTTTTTACCCTTGAGAACCAGGCACTGGCCTCTGCACCCCTCAATCCCCCATTGCGAAACCAGAGGCAGCGCAGAGGAATGCTAAATGTCAATGGTCAGACTGCACCAGCACCTTCAGAGAGAGCGAGAGATGGAGGTACAAGGCCTGACCTCTTTGTGCCCAGCCGTGCTACCACGAGGGGCCAGGAGTGAAACTGTACTCACACTGCTAAAGGTGTCCATCTCCGCAAACTGCAAAAGCTCATCGCTGGCTGATCCTGGTCTCTGAACAATGCTGAGGCCTGCGAAGACAGAATGTGTGAAAGTACAGTACAGTGAGAAATGTGTCAGAACAAATGCCTCCCAAGAATCTGAAATGCACATGAGGCGAATCTGTTACCGACTTAAAATTGAAACTTTGAATATGGCTTACGATAGTTGCTGATGTCATTAGAGCTCTTTTAATAGTGTACCATGCTGCACCAAATCCTACACTCGATGCAGCGTTACGCCGTCTCTCTCATGCTTGTGTGTTTAAAACGGTTATCTCTGCAATGCATCTTGCGGAATAAAAGGACAATAAACACCATTTATTTTCACAGATAACAAATTATTTGCCCTGATTATTCAAATAGTTTATTCATTTACATCTGATACAATATCATGTGGTATTTTTATCATCTTTTCCTATGGTAATTCACATAGCCTGCACAAGTTTCTGCTGAAATAGGAAAACAAACCCCAGGCAAAATGTGAAAGATTATCCCATACCATGCGAGCTAGGATGAAATGCTATACTTTTTCACACTGAACACTGCTCCACTGGGTGTGATTGAAAAACATGTAAAGCTATTGAATCTGTGGTTTGTATATGTGAGGGAAAATGAGTGTTGTAACAAGTGGGCAAGTGTTTTTGTAATTGTTTCAAATTACACTCAGCGTAATAACTCAGTGAAAGCAGAGCCAGTGTGCGGTCCGTACACATTAACTAGGCAAAGACCACAGGATATCCATGCACCTTATCGCGGCCCACAAAAAATAAAAAAACTTGATTGTGTAAACAACTGTGGAGACTAAAACTCTTTAGCTCTACTTCCAGCTGTGTCTATTTGTGTCGAATGGCACTTATCAGCAGCTACACAAAAGGAGGATAATACTTTTACATAAAGAGGTACTTTGCAGCATTTCCTTTACATGTGTATTTTATTGAATAAAAGACACCCTAACATTCCTGTTTTTAATTTGCTGAACTGTTTTTCTGGGTTACTAATAGAGATGCGTGTGTGTGTGCTTTTTATACAGGCTGTAAAAGTGTAATGCTGTGAGGAAAAATAATTACATTAGTTGTTAAAAACTGTTCACCTCCTGCCAAATACTGGCTCCCTAACCAATGAGATTGCCAACACCATGACTTGACTCTTTTGTCTGCTTAAGGGTCAGGCATTGTGTCTAAAGTCATATGTGAATATGTTACAGTGCGCACAACAAACCCCTAAAATCTATTAATTGCTGGACTTAGTATCTGTTTAAAGAGAAGGCCATGTAGGAGTTCATTGCCGTGTTAAATCATCTCATGTGCTCACTGAATAATGAATCCATGCACAAACGCACCGCAAACACCAGCAAAATTATGGCCACAAAATATATTTGTTTGCACATATATTTTGATTTTTGACCCACACATCACAGTTTAATCACAACAACGTGTCAGGAAGAAGCAGCCCTGGTCAGAGATTTAAAAGCAGGAAGACAAAACTGCTGTCAACTGATTGCCGTTCGGACATTTGGTGCCGAAATATCTCAGCTTTTTCATATACTGTGAATTTTTCTAGACTATCTTCCTGCACAAACCAGTGCTTTTTAGGTTTTCAAAATAATGCAAAATCTTGTATAATACTTCCTTTAATCAATGGCTTCTTGGCTTCTGCTGTCAGACCCCCCCCACCACCAAATGTCCTGACCTTTTTAGCATTAAACTTTATATATAGTTTGAATAAATTAAAGAATGAGCATAATCAATGAAGTCATTTATTATCCCTGCAGTCTAGAAAGAACTGACCTACTGGTTAAATTGCACAGTAGTTACACAGAAAGCAAGTATGTACATTGTTCCCCTAAAATGACACAATACTATATTTAAGCTGCAACCCTTTTTTCCATCTCCCTCTCCTGCCCTGAGATTGACCATCTCCTCTGTCATCTAGTCAAGCTAAGCTCAATCAGCCCGTAATCCAGAATGACAGTGGGGTCTGTGTTGCACTAGACAAGGCACTTCCCCTTTTCTATGGCATAGTGTGACCTGAAATCTTCGCTTGACATTCTTTTTCGTTTCCGCGAACATGGATAAGGGATGTAATTCAATAGTCACCGAGGGACAGGGCACTGTGCCCCAAAGAATATTTTATTTGCTTGTGGACAGAGGCCTTTTCTTAGTGTCTGACAACAGCCGGTCTCCCTCAAGACATAGAGTTGACACAGCTGACAATAAGGGTAGCACAAGGGCAGAGTCGTTGTGCTTCACTCTGCAATGAAGATAGTTTGCATGCATATTTACTCTGGATGTACTCTTTGCACTTTAAAGTGCACTTGCAAAGGCCTGTATCAGCAGTGCACTGTGAAGTGAACAACAGTGTATTTGAGTGAGTCCATGCAAGTCTATTCCATTTTATTTATGGGAATTATGGGCATGTGAGTTTTAACAAAGTGATCTTGCTCAGGTCAATTTCAAGCAGCTAATGCTGTTCGAGGTACACATTTCACCAACGCATGTCATTTGATCCTGCTGGATTATAAACCAAATCCATTGCAAATAACTAGCATATTACATTAGTAACTGTATGCATGCAGATTGTTTTTGTTTAGGATTAAGAGGTATGTTACCTTATGAGGCCCGAATTCTTCCTCTGCATGGTCAGCAACACCTCAGTCGTCAAGGTGATGATGACGCGGTGCCTAACGACACACACACAGTCTCAGGTGACCTCCTCGTGTTCACTTTCACTAACTGAAACACAAAGTACAAGAGAAAGTCTGAATTAAATTATACCCCCCTGATGTATAAAATACATCATTTAGATCTCAGGTTTCTGCCTGACTATCTGTTATATATACTGTATGATGTAAATTAAGTTCAGCGAAAGGAAAAGTAGAAAAAAGTGGCAACTGTGTGTTTAAATTTAGAGACAGAGACATATCTGACACATGCCATTACCAAAACTGTGACCGTTGACTTGTGCCAAGATAAAGCTTCATCTGTGTGACAGTCTCATCTACCAGATGGCACCACTGTTTGTGTTTTGAAAGATGTTTCATTATTAATGGGGAGTGTGGCGCGCTGTGCCTTCAAAGAGATGTTCAATTATTGTTCATCACCTTTCAGCGCCGATTACAATGAACTCCCCCAAACTGAAGGTAAAGTACTCCCACTGCTTTGTAAACATCCATTATGTAGTATATGACAACTCCCACAAAAGTTCCCACCATGCATTATTTAGAGGGAACTGCAGACAAATGTATTTCTCAGGCAAAGACAACTCGGCAAGCTTCACAGCTGCTGTGAGGAAAAAAGGTACAAACTGCCCGGTGGATTGGCTAGCTCACGTTTGGCATACGGCATATCAACACTAATGTCCCCCTCAGAACAGATCATGAAACTGCTAATGCTTCCCTTGGAACAAACAGTCAGACCGTGCTGTATTTATGACTGCAAACCCATGAGGCCATTGGTGCCCTTTTCAACTGAGGAAGAGAGATGGCTCAAATGCAACGGCAATGAATAGTCCTCGTTTGTTTTTCTTTAAATATGGAGTCGATGTTTTGTTTTATATAAAGTTTATGATTAGAGAGAGGTGTGAACGCTGCTCTGTCCGTTCACGTGACTCGCATTATAATGTCCCCAAAACGCGGCAAACAATCAGAAATTAACAAGGTGCAATAACACATCATTAACGCACATTTTAATCAGTGCAGTGCATGCAAACGGGATCTTTACAGCACCTACATTACAAACCACTGGGATCTTTTTGCTCATTATGCTGGTTAAATGTGATCTAAATAAGATGCCCACCGATTTGGACCTCGCCATTACCTGGCTAAGCTGTCGTTGATCGTTTGTGCGATTAAATATAGACCTAAATCTCCATCTTATCCAATTAATTCTCTGTGCAGGCATGAGAGTGGCTAATGATGTTATCTTTCCTAATTAACCTGTATAGGGATTCAACTCCAGGACAGGGGATTGTTCATCCTTCATCCAAGTGTTCATTATTATCATTACAATCATTATCACAAAGGGGCTAACTTATGATGTTGGCCATTCCATCAGTATTAATCTAGATTGAGTCCTTTTTTTTTTTCCTTTTTTGCGGAGGGGGATCCTTTGGGGTCATTTTTAATTATCAGTAAAAGCATGGGAATTCTAGCAAAGCCGAATAAGTTCAGTTGTGGTCACAGCAATCACTCGGAATCCCACGAGACCGCATTACACGAATGTGATTTGGCTACTTATGACTGAGGGGACATTTTCTGATTTTGCTGTGTTCAGGGCCCCGCGTCCTGCACGCTGCGAAACTCTCCTCGCAGTTTTCTGTTGGCTTTCCCATTGAATGTCAGCTTCAACCTATTAACGCTGCAGACTTGGAGCAGATCAATAGCCCTCATTGGGCCATCTGTCATTAGTTAATCGGATATTGATGAGGGTATTGACACGCCCCCTAATTAATCTCAAGCCCAGTGCCGGCTTTCATATGTTTCCTTAATTATGCACTTCATCTTAGTCCTTACACATCAGCAGGCTGCCGCTTCCTGTTTGACAGTGAGTAAAAGTTAGCTGTCAAGTCTCACTCTTGTATTATATATAAGTATAAGTTTCAGCTTTGGCGCATGCAATTTGCATTGCTTTACAGTTGCAAAAAGCAATGCTAAAGTAATCTTCTTGACAGTGTTTGACACAAATTGTTTTTAAATATTTTCATTATAACTTGTAGCAGTGTTATTTTGCGTATGGTGTAGTTAAATAATTCGGCACCAATATATAAAAGCAAGTAAGAACTGCATATATATATATATACACTGCTCAAAAAAATTTAAAGGAACACTTTTTAAGCACATTAACCAGTCCATATATGTATAAATATCAGCATGATTTTTTTCCCCCATTGAGATCTGATGTGTTTTCAATGTGTTCCTTTAATTTTTGTGTATATGTACAGTATATGCCATTACATGCGAGCTCATATCTCTACGCTTTGTGTGCACCTACGTGTGTGTGTTAAGGCATACAGGCTGATCAATAGAGCTGTGCATTAGCGCACTGGTGTGCAGAAGAGAGAGCACCTGAAGGTGACCCTGACTACTGGCATCACCACAGGGCTCCAATAAGCTGCTCCTCAACCGCTGCTCTGCAAACGACAAATCTCCAACTTTTAGCCTGCTGCTGTTGGTTTGATTATTGTTTATAGATACAGCCGAGAATTAAAGTATGGCCCGCAGGCAGCATAATTATTTACAGCTGAAAACTCATATCATTACCAGCATGCTCCTAATTGCCAGAAGTAATATCAATGTTAGTTGATTAAGTGTATTTTTTTTCATCTTCACTCTCCATAATGTGCAGAGATTGTTTTCCCTCAGCATATGGGGTGACAGTTTATCTCAATACAGCTGTTCATCTAGCTCGACTTTTTTTTTTTCTTCACTGTTCATTCCAAAATACAATAATGCACTATCTTCAGAGGGTAGCGATCGATTGCTCCACTTTTTGTAGTTCGCTCACAAGGTCAAAGAAAACACGGGAGCTTCATCCTTCATTGCTCAAAAATAATTTATCTCTTTAAAGATTTTCCCTGAATAGATACAGATGTGACTTACAGGGGCAATGGCAGACTTTTTGATTCAAGGTGAATGTCAGCGCTAAGGAGAAAAGGCCAGTGGGCTGTGAAGCTACTTTTAATTCACAATCAAATGATTAATTAAAACAAATGTTTATTTGGCCTGGACCTGCCTCCCTCTGCAATGAACATGTCAAAATATTTCCTCCTGTATTTAAGGCTGCAAGAAAGATGAGGCTATTAATAACACTGCCTGTGAAGGGGAAAATACATAAACCTTGAAGGCTACTTTATTATTCACATGAAGATTACTCAAACATGAATGTGGCGCTGCAGCGCTGGAAACCTATTTCTTGGACCTGAGCCGAAAAATCTCAGAGTTCACACTGTGAGTATATGTTAAATTTTAAAATTCAATTTCAAAAAGGAAAAAGGTCAAATATCTCTTACTGTCACCAGTCATCTATTTTATATACATACATTCTCTTTGTCAGCACACCTGCGAAACCAAATATAATATGGATTCCGGTTTCCAATGAGGAGTCCGTGTGTCATTTAGTAAGACGTCGATTCCTCGGTTCTCAATTTCTAAAGTTGCCCTTGGTCTGCTTTCTCTTCACGCGGCCTCGTCAGAGTGGTTCACTTTGCTTCAGTCAAACTTGCTGTGGGAGCAAGCTTGCCTTGCATGATACAGCACAAGCAACACGTAGCGGGAAAAAGTCGTAGAAAGCAATGCTTCAAAATGTTCTGTCATTTTCTTTGAATGCATCATATCTAGTGAGGAAAAAACTGACACGGAAGATTGTGTCCATAAGGTAGCCAACAATCACAGGAATCCGTCTCATGCTTCCGGAGTTAAAATTGTGCAGAGGAGTGGAATAATCGTTAAAAGGGCAATGCAAATAGTGATTAAAAGTGAGCCTAGGGTCATCATTAGGGCATTAGGGCCTCAGAGAATCAGAGCAAGGGCGGAGTGTTTGAGAGACATCTCGCTAACCAAAGAGGGGCATCTTGCATGCAACTGGCTCGTATGACAAGGATTTATTACGCGCCTTGTGACAGGCAGTGAATCTGCCCCTTTTGATGAGCCTACTGACTGTTTTTAGACGACTGTCGGAATGAAACTTTGTGCTACAAATACATTTTCTTTCCTTCTTTCTTTGTCATTCAGTCTGAAATGCACTGATGTCATGGCACGGCAGAGGTCTTGTGATCCTTTTAAAGATCAAGAGGCCACAGGCGGTGGTGTGTCACTGGCTCAAGGGGGTCGGTATGTATGAGATATGATGACGAAATACAGTCGTAGACATTAAGCTACACGAGCGGACAGATTACAGGAAGCACTTTAATGACTCACAGGAAAAGAAAATATGTAAAACTGGGTGATTTATTCTGTGCTAATCCTTATAGTAATTCTTATATTTATAGTTATCGTATTTGAACTGCTAAAACATGACCAAAGCGAAGCGCCAAAGCCTCAAACGTGCATGTCCAGTGGCTGTTTTTCCAACTTGGATTTACATATGAAGACAAGCAATTACATTATGGGAATTCTTTACAAACTGTTTTCTGAAGATTAAGGGTTTATATGCATTGGATTTTGCATCAGCTGCGTCTCTACTTTACAACCAAAGTAGATGTTTTGCCAGCCAAATCAATGCAATTAGTTTGCAGCTCTGTTTGTCTTCTTTGACTTGACAATGAATGCTATGTTTCATTTGCAGTATAGTAGCAGGGTGATTATAGGTGCCCCTAATAGAAAATAAAATCAGCAATTAAAAAAAACTTGTAGATACCAGAGAAAATCTGAATTAATCTCTCACCCATGATACACCTGCTGTGTAGAATAAAGTTTGCATAGTCAAAGTCTCATTAATTTTTCTAACAGAAAAAATTGGAGCACTGTTAGGGTTTCTGGACGGGCATGAAACTGTTATACAAAAATCGATAACTGCATTAGAAAATATCTGGATCTTCATTTAACATTGATACCATTAAAAGAAAATTTTGAAATGGGAATACAGAATGGGGGAAAAACACATGAATGGCAAAGTTAACTTGGCAGATCAAGTTGTTGACCATCCGTCATCAAGTCTATCACGCCACTCCGAGGACCATCAGGTTTCAGAAACTCTACTATAACTACTGCCACTACTATGGAAACAATCTTTACTGTTATTACGCAACCTCAAGGGAATCCAAACTGTTAAGTGGTTAATCCCACCCAAATACTGCTTTCTAAGCAATTTCTGCTTGCCACAGAAGTGGAAAATAGCTTGCCCACACTTTGCCAATGACAGGTACAATTCACTCAGCTTGTTCCTCCCGCAGTCCAACCTGTCACCCAAGTTGCTAGTGTTGTAATGTTCCACATTAAAATCTAGCTTTTGATACGTGTCAATACACCTCGTCCTTACATTTCCTGTCACTCTCCACTCTCAATTTCTGACTGCAAAACATTTGATACTGCCAAAGGCAAGAAATATGCCCTGACATTGTAGAACAAATCTTTTTTTTTGGTCTTTTCCTTTTTGGTAAGACTGTTATTCACTGCAGCAGCGGTGCAGCATCAGTGTGAACAGTAACAACTACTGTCTTTTCTTGTCCAGCAATCATTTAGAGTTTCAGCTCATGTAGTACAATGGACACAATATTTCAAGGAAATGCTGTGCTTACTTCCAAAAATGTTTTAAAAAAGGACTAAACTAGGAAACAGAGAACCTTTATAAGCTTGTTAACAGTTCTCATTTACCAATGACTCACCAGGATGTAAGCCTGCTTGGATTAACATACCAGGAAATAGTTTGTCCAGGTTGGACTCCTGCTGTAACAGCAGCTGATTGGCTGAAATGAGATCAACCCTGATCTCCCAGGTCAATAGCTAACCCACACATCTGTTGAAAAATCTAGCAGAACGTTTGAAATGTAAATGTCTTCAATGACCAACTCCACTCAGCTCGTCTTCAACGGACATGCAACGCTGAACCTTAGGGCAGTAGCAAGCTCATTGGACTATTCATAGACTGTGTGTCCTCTGCCTCTTGCCTTTTAAGTTTTTTTTAAGGGTATAATGTTCACTCTGTGAGTTTAACCTAGATCTCTTTTGAACTTTTAATGATCTATTTCCTACAGTTAATGATTCAACACTAGGTTTACTACTGTGTGTGCACTGACATATTAACGCACAGGCAAAGCAAGGACACATTTACACGTAGACGTTAACTGAGATAACGCTGCATGTCTCTCTTTTCGCCTCATTCTTTAACCCACTGGATATTGCACATTTCAACATTTACATTTGCGTAATCTAATTTTATTTTCAAGTTGACATTTATGTCAGCAGAAGATCTACACCCACCCCTCGATGCACCAGGGAGAACAGTAGCAACTACTGTTTGTTACACTGTAGGTTTGTGCAAATACAAACTCCCACAAATACTACGCCATCATTGTTCTGAAAAATCCTTGCAGAAACTGATACATAGACATTATGCAGTGTGTTGAACAGCAGGTGTATTGTAGTTTTTTGTAGTCTTTACAGCATGAAAAACATGTTTTAAATAAAAGATTGCCTTTAGCATTTGCTAGGCTATACTGGCTTTAGCAAAAACCTTAATCACAAAGGTTCCATACTATAATATAGGCCAAATATCTAACTGAAATCACTTAAAGGGTTTGCTGTAAATGTGGTTCAAGATTAAAGTAAATCCACCTTAAAGTAAATCCTGCTGGGATGTAGGGTATGCTTATTGATAAAATTGATTATTACCATGTATTGTATATTAAATGCCCTTTATATTCATAGCTTTTTTATAATGTGCAAAAAAAACTGAGCACACATTTTGAAGGTTCACACACAAAACTCATACGTGTTAGATTTTTAAGAAAGCAGTTAAAGCCAGATAATCCACACTTAGTTCGTATACCGTCCGTTTGCTGCGAGATGAACCGCATTAACAGTTACTGTACAGAGATGAAAAGTACATAAAAAGGCAAAAGCCAATGTTAACGCAGTTGATGCATGATGTCAGTTTATTTCAGGCTTGCTAATTCTCTAATTGCTTGCAACGTATTCCGCATGTCAGCTCAACGTCCCTCAGAGATCACACTCCCTTTTGTGTTAGGAACTGACACAATTTGGTCGGCTTGTATAGCAAATTGCCCTCTGAACAACGAATTTGTTGATTTAGTGTAAATCCTGCATACAGCGTCAGACTCAGGGTTTTGACAGATGAGGTAACACTCAACGATGAAAGAGCATTTTAAAAGGCAGGTAACTGTCTCATAGCACTTGTACTGCTTTGTTAGTTATACGATTCCTGAAAACACAGACAAGAACTAGTTTTGGCAATTAAAGACCCCTGATTGCCTGACAGTCATATTTGCACACTTTCTTGACATGTACAGTACATCATGATTTTAAAGTCTGTTTAGATTTGTTCTTATGAAATCCTTATCCAAGTTCACGATCCTCTCTCCGTTCTGAATCTCAATGAAAACCCACTTACAATGGAACGCGCGGCGCTACTTTTGCATCTTTATCATCGTAGACTAACTTAGAGTGATGACTGATGTTCAATTGAGCCCTTTCCCTACCAAGTTCTTTTTTGTCATCTCTATCTCTCTCTTTCGCAGTCAAAGCTGAAGGCAATCACAGCACCATTCTCACATGAGCGAGCGTTAGATGTGGGCCTGTGCGGGGCAAGTCTAAGAGCTCAATATCTCCAGCACATGAAGTTATAAAGAAGACAGAAGCAAAGCATCCTCTGTTGTATAAAAGTCATACATCGCTGGAAGGCACCAAAACACAAAAGAAGTTGAGCCGTGAACGTATTACGAAACAAGATTGGAGAGTGGCAAATTGGTAATTAGCCTCTACGTTGCAAATGAGCATTACAGTCTTGCTTATGACTTTCCTCTCTGGTCCCCAAAGCGTCTTCTATTAATTTAGCTCTGAGGGGCCATCCATAAACAGGCTGAATAAGCTGTTAGCCTTAAAGACGAGTGCAAATGAAGGGCTGGCAAAATATGCTGAAGGTAACAGAGATAGCGAAACATTGAACACTCAAATTACAGTGAGCAGAGAGGCAAGAAGGTGGGAATAAATGCGTTTTCTCAGGTATTGCGACACTCATGCACATTCCTTGTATAATTTCACAGGAAATGTGTTGCATCAATTTGGAAAGGATTTTAACAATTTGCAGGAAGACGCTGCCTGATCACGTTAAAAAGTCAAAAACATTGTCTAAATGTTTGAAATAAATACCTTTAATGGGCAACCAAAAGTGTTTCACCTGATAAGATTTTGATATAAATTGTAGGCTCCGGAGTTAATTTGTTGCCCATTAAATAAAACAAAATAACTTCCTCCTGACCATTTTCGTCACCCGTGGTAATTAATTCTTGCAAATTCAGTGTATGCAATTTAATGAACTAGCAGTGAAATCAAAACTATAATCTCTGAAATAACACCTCCAACACTATACAACAAAATGATTATATTAATGATGTGTTGAATTATTTTGTACATGACAGAGAGACAATGAGCTCTAATCTGTTAGTAAGCTTTTTCTGCATGTACCGGCTTGGCACAATATGCTTGCCTGGCATCGTTTGTCACATATCATGTTCTGTCTCCCGGCTTTAATGGAAATTGCTCTGAACTGTTGAAATTCTGTCTCCCTTCCTCATGAGGTCAGTTTCCTGCTTCAGAATTCATTCAGCCCTCTGGTTGTCTTGCATAAGAACAAGTACAGCCCATTACTACCAAATGAAAAGGAAGTAAGACAGAAACTTCCAAATTAATTTACAGTAGAACACACCTTACAGGTAACTGACTCGGGTTTGATGTAATTACTCCAGAAACCATAAATGGCTGTAATTGAGAAAAAGCCTACAGCATACAAGGATAACGAATGGCAAGATAATGGAGGCAGTGAAAGTCCTAGCTGTTTAGATTGATGTTAGGGGGAGAAATATGTGGCTTCTTTGAGATGGGCAATTCTCGCAAATACACCTCACCAACACTGGTAGCACTGCTGCCCTGCGCTTGCCTTCCCCTAAGCATGGTGCTTACATTCAGATGAGCCAGCCATTAGCTCTAAGTGGTCTTTACCCCCAAATTCTGCCATTTCACAAATTAGCCAATTTTCAACATTAGATGCTAGCCAGTGGCTAGGGTCAAAAGGTCAGCTGTGGTAAATATGAGGTGCAAACCTGCAGTTACGGGGATTAATAAGGGCTCGTTCGAAAGCACTTACATGGAGCGTGCAGTGCGTTTACTGGAAGGAAGGATGTGTGCTGGCTATTCACGATGAGTGACATTTCCGCATTCAAAATGATTTCACTGTGACTGAACTATGCACTGCTCCGACCTCAACTGTGGATGTCACAGGTTTTAAAGCCATCTCGCTCTCTCTGTGCTGTGGCCTACGCAGTGTCCTAAATGACCAATGCACGGTTTAATGCAATAGACAACACAGCATTAAGCCATTGCTCTGCACGGGAGTCGGGAGAAAGGCTTGCCAGCCCTGCAAAATAGACTGGAAATAGAGAGAGAAAGAAAAAGGGAGAGAGCACTCTCGCTTCCCTGCCCTTCCACTCCACCGAGTATGCACCAGGGCAGACGGACATATGGGTGACGCTACATTCTTTAAAGAGAGTGAGGCGAATTCCTGACCCTCCCTTCCCACCCCCATCTCTCTCCCGCCCCGTCGCTCACAAATTGCACGTCCGAATGTCAGCCCTCCTCTTTATCAAACAAGTCCATTGTCTGCCAATTCGGGGGGCACTGACAAGAAGAGGCTAGCAAACTGTGGAACCTCTCGCCTGTGAATGAGTGTGTGTGTGTCTTTAGATGTGCTTGCTAGCTGTCATATTAGCAGTCAGCCTTTTTAACATGGTGGCACACAGTCAGACACACAGGCTAAAAATCAATACAGCTTCGCATGGGTCTGACCCACATACAGCGAGGCCAGTGGCCGCATAGTCCAGGCTGATTTTGAAAGTAAGTGTGTGCGCGTGTGCATATGCAGAAATGTGTGCCTGTGCCTGCATTTGTGATGTTGTGGGCACGCATGTGAGCAAAGTGTGTGCTTACATACATTTGCGTGCGTACATGTGAGAGGTTGTGTTTGTTGACTTGGCTTAGAAGGAGTGCAAGTTTGTTTGAGAAGATACACTTACACACATTTGTGTGTGTGTGTGTCTAAATGTTGTGTCCGAGTGGGTGTTGAGTTTACACAAGCCCTTCCTGCTGCCTGACTTCACTGTCACTGATTGCAAGCGACGCAAAGCTAATAAAAGAGCAAAGCTGACTGTCAGCAGCGATTAGGCTGGCTACACAGACAAGACAAAGAGAGGGCAGAGCACAGCGGCATTAGCTATGGTCATTAAACAACTTGAGTCAAGGAGATTTTCAGACTAACCTGGTATATTAAAGGGGAGGAGGGCAGCGGTATAGAGCTGTTGGCTATGATTTTGCAACAACACGTCTCACCAAAATCTTAATTGAATGCTTTCAAGTTTGGACAGTGGAGATTAGTTCAGTTTAGAATTGCCTGGCCTGTGTGGTGGGCTTTTCAACAAAGTAGATATCTAGACATGCATTCATGTAAATATGCCATTATATAGTGATATAGCTACAGGATGCAACAGCTACTGTACCGTCCATAGTCATTTAACTGCATCATCCTGTATCTGTCTTATTCTTTTCAGTATCGGATCACACCTGTGCACTCTCCCCCCACATGCTCACCCAAACATTACTCTGCAACAGCAGTAAGAACGACACAGGATGTATAAAGACAGGGTGGAACGCGATGGAATCTTGATGTTCTCTCACAAAATAATTGACGGTCCATTTACTAGCTTTTCTTTTTTACAGTGCTTACAACTGCATCTCACAGTATCTGGCGTGGAATTGGTTCAGTGCTGCGTTCAGGGCTTTTTGTAACAGGAAAAGGAAGTGATGCTTTGCCACAGCACTGAATTACAGGTGAGTCAGCATGAGTTTGATTCAGGTGCACAGCTGCAGAATATGACTAATTACACTACCTATCCATCTCTGTATCCCCTGATCTGTCCTTTTATCATAATAATAATTGGTGATTGATGCTCAGGCAACATTTCTGCTGTGGTTGCATTTGACCAAATGCTCCATCTCTCTCTAAGATTTGTTTTGTTTTTTTCCATTTCTCTCAAGCACTTTTTATCCGCACACATCCACACGCCATTTTTATTTCCACCTGTGATGGCTGCGGCCACACAATTACCTGGCTGAGAGCTGCTTCCTGGTCCAACAAAAGGTTGGGCCGAGCGTGGAGCCAGGCTTTTATGCTGAGGCCCCACCCAAGGACTATACCAAGAACTCTGTCACCATGGGGGGGATTAAGGGGTTCCGTAGGTGGAGTTATAGTGAGGGCCCAGACCTGGGCATTGTACGGCCCTTTGGCTGTCCCTGACCGGCCCGCGAGAGGTCAATGGTATATTAGTGTAACGCCGTTTTCTCGCAGCGTTAACTACAGTTAATTCACCTTAATAGCGGGACGAGGGTAAAGCAAAGCACGGGGCAACTTCGTCTGTCTCACTTGATGCGACTTCATTTACACCGGAAGCACCTTAACACCACAACGTGATCCACTCCTCGCACTTCCGTACATCATATCACTCCGCCCATCTCTGCCCTCATTCGTTTCACATCATGTAGTTCCCCACGCACCCTACAACATATACACACACACACCTAGTTAACTTTTATAACATAATGCTGAGAAAATAATCTCTAAAATAAACGTTCACAAAATAAATCTCATCCTACATAAGCAATCAAACGTAAAAGTGTTTATCATGCACGCAACACAACTGAGCGCTGCTTTTATTTTGAAAGCGTCGGCTACTTTTTAAAATGTACGTAGGTCCGTGCTTGTGGGCGTGGCTGCGACTGTTTGCGCCTTCACCGTGTTTTGGTGAGCAGCTGTTTACAAGAGACGTCAGTCAGCTGTTAGCCCTCAAAAATGTCAGTTCATGTTAAAAAAAATAAAGATTGATACAGAATGAAGAGTTTTTAACAAAACATGGACCGAAGCCAAAGGTGAAGCCGTGTGCTCAGTTTGTGGAGGGCAGATCACTGAGTTTAAGGATTACAGTTTGACTCACCATCACCAGACTAAACACACAGAGAAAAACAAGAACATGACTGATGCATTGTGGGAACGTACATCTGAATCTTTGCTACAAAATCAGCAAGCTCTTTTTACCAAGCTGCACACATCATGGGATGGAGCAGTCAAAGCCAGCGTTGTGATTTCCCACAACATCACTAAAAACGGTGAGCCGTTCTCTGCCTGC
>JAVQJF010028177.1:0-19909 GCA_036023855.1 Gadopsis marmoratus | reverse complement strand
GCTAAAGATCTGTGCTTGGACCAGTTCTATTCACCTTATATATGTTTCCTCTGGGCAATATTATTAGGAGACACGCCATCCATTTCCATTGTTATGCAGATGATACCCAATTATACTTGTCAATCAAGCCAGATGAAGCGAGTCAATTCATCAAACTTCAAGCATGCCTCAAGGACATAAAAACCTGGATGACCTGCAATTTTCTAATGCTTCACTCAGACAAAACTGAAGTTATTGTACTTGGCCCTGAACACCTCCGAAACACATTATCTAAAGATATAGTTTCTCTAGATGGCATTGCCCTGGCCTCCAGCGCCACCATAAGGAACCTTGGAGTTATCTTTGATCCGGATATGTCCTTTAACTCACATATAAAACAAACTTCAAGGACTGCCTTCTCAGTAGCAGCCCACAGCTCATCTTTGCCCAAGGGGGTAGGGGGTTCAATCCAGCTGAGTCCACTGACTGACTGATTTGATTTGAAGACCATGGGATGTGGTTGAAAGCTCTGAAACAAAAGCTAACAAGTGGACCTTTGAGTTGTGGCTGTTAGCAATGGAGCGATGTAGCTCTATGTATGGCAATATCAGTTGGCCACCACGAAGCTGACATTTTGGGCTTTTTGTGAAATATCTCAACAACTATTGGATGGATTTTCCAAAGCATCGTGGTGCCAAGGTACAGCTTACCAAAACCACCTGCATAGCTGTGGATTTTTCCACACATACTATTCCCCCAGGCCAAGTGTGAACTCCTGTGCTCATCTTTTGTATTATGACGGCGCCATATCCATTTATCCATCGTAGATCATTCCAAGCCTTGGAAACGCTCCAACTGTCAGTTACCTATAAGACTGTCTTAGCAGAAAATTAAGTTTTACTTCCACAACCCTTGGGCCCAAAGTATCACCTCCCATTTTGCCCATCTATAGCCTAGTACAATACACAATAATGCACACAACTTTTAACATAATACATTCATACATAGAATTACTCTGATTAAACAGTGATGAGGTTTATCCTGAAAAAGGCGTTGCTGAACTCGTACTGTCAGTACTGTAAACTTCCTGCTGTTTGATGCCATCTAAATGTGTTTGTATATGTGAAAAGAATAATAACACTTCTGTTACAAACTGCAGGTGTAACCACAAGGCAGACTCAGGAGGCAGAACAGCTGTGGTAAAAACAGTGTAAATCTAGGTCAAAAGGCAGCAACAGTCGGCAAAAGGGGGGAGTCAGACCGGGAAAACAAATCCAGAGGGCTAAAGCAAGCAGGCGATAGTTTAAAGACAGGGAGATGGTCTATAGAACTTAGAGGCAGAAGAGAATGAAGGCTTGAACATTAAGGCAACAAATCAAAGACAATCTGGCAGACAGTGACTAATTATTGGCCTTTATAGATAGCAGCTGGGTGGACAGATGACTCAGTCAGGTGGTACTCAGGCGGCAAACTCAAGTGATGGCTGGATGTGACAAGAGGAGAAACATGCACAACGCAAAGACTAATCAAGTGAAGGACGAGTGCCTTAACAGAGAATCTGCACAGCTTAAAACAAATCCACAGGTGAAGCTACAGCCCATGAGACCAAATATTCTGTTTAACGTACACATGTTGCTCATAATGAGGCTGAAATTTCACTCACTTAGCTCAAATGTATGTAGGTCTCGGGTTGTTAACCAATTTTCGTTTGAGGGGATGGTTCCTTTCCCTAACCAATCAGTAGCAAGTGACAATCTGTTATGCCCATGTCATTTTCAGTTAATATGGAAGCTGTGGTAGTGGTTACTAGGAGTAGTTTTTCCACAATTAAGGTGTCACTCCTTCTGACTTATTTCTATAACAGAATTCATACAGCCTCCACAGCTCTACCAATTTCATCCATGCATGTGGCCATTTCTCTGTTGCTATTTTTCCTGGATGTAATTCTCACTCCTATAAGGCTCTGATTGGTGATAGTTTCTCCAGAGAAACAGTCATCAATTAGTACAACACCAGACTTGAATATGAATTGCTGAACAAATTAAAATCCTGATTCTGGCAGTGAGGAACCATGTTAGCAAAGGTTTGAGCCCACATAAACTTTTACATGTTATAATTTAGGTACTTACTCAATATTTATAAGTATCTCTAATTGTAGCTGTGTGAATAGTGTAAGTTTCAAAAATGTGTGTTCAGACAGAACACGAAGCAAAACACATAGCTTGGTTTCTAGCTAGCTACAGGTAATGTTAGGTTCTGTACAGTCTGTCTTGGTTGAAGAAGCACAGACTGCACACAGTGCAGAGTAACAATTTCGGTTGTTTGACAATTTGAATTTTTGTTGAAAAAAGCTCGCAAACTCAGTACTGATGCTGCTAACCCAGTGGCAAGAAATTCACTTTTCTTTGAATGATAGCATCCATTCAAGCATTTGTCTCAGCATCTCAGCAGGCTGAACCACAATCTGCCAACCCCATCAACATTCTGGGGGCTTTTAATACCAGGGGAGTAATGCTTTAAGGAAAGTGCCTGTAACATGAAACAATGGGGTTTTAAAGTAATGTGTACCAAGTATTGGAGCATTTCAATAAAATAACCTTAGCGGTATTAGAGCCTTTGTTCGTAAAATGTCTACAAGCTGTGGATAAGCTAGCAGTGGAAAACTGCTCTGCCAGGGAAGAAAAACAACATTGAGGTCTGTGAGGTTTTAAGCAAGAATTCCTTTTTTAAACATTTGGGTGGCAATGGCTTTGAGAAGATATTATTCTGTTGTCACTGGGACTCTAGCTGCAGCCCAGTGGCAACCCAGCAGGACGTGGTCCACTGCCCCAAAACCTTCCCAACATGAAAAACTATGGAGCGAGAGGCTCACAACATGAAAAACCTAGCCCACATCAATTCAAGTTAAGTAATATTGAAGGAGAACTTGTATCAGCCACAGTTAAATGTGGATGTTGAGGGAATAGGGATTAATGGCGACTAGTGGCAGTTTGCCACCATTCAAGATTGGTTTTTGGTTTGACCGTGACCCAACAGAAGAAAACCTGTAGCTCCACACAAGAACTGAAGAATGTCAGAGATTTTGATTTGTTTGTGGAGGTAAAAAATACAGTGTAAATTCTTAAGAGTTGAGTGTCGAAGACCAGTGCTTCCACAAGCTAACAAATTCCCTTGATGTTCGTACCACATCGATGTTTTCATTTTGTTTGCTAGTTTCTTGGTTAGTTGACAAGTTTTCCCAGCTGTTACTGGATATACTGTATGTTGTTGCTGCAGTCACATTTCCCAAATCTCTACGGTGGAGGTAGCATGACAAACATGAGGATGTCCCTTGTTGTGGATTTTTCCTTTTCCAACCATGCTGATGTTTAGAAAATGGTTTATTTGTGAAATGGTACATATATCTTGTTCCAGAGGGCATGGACGTGCATTGTACTTTGATGTTTAATTCGGAGGACTTGTTGGTCAGTTTATGAGGCAGAGTTTAAAAAATAACAAATAAACTGAACTTTTACAGTAGCCACTGCTGAAGATAACACAATAAAAAACACCCGGTTTTGAATGTCAGAAACAGTTGTGCAGCATGTCTTACAGTATGTGTCTGTCAAGTATGTCAGGATCAGTAAAAATATATACTTGTGTATCAGTTTCAGGATTCATTCTTATGCTAAAGAATGACATGTCCTAAAAGGAACATGGAGAAAAAGAAAGTAAATATGGCCCTGAGGGACCCGACACTTGAACACTTATCTCCCCCAGCATTAAAAGTCCTGTGTTGGGAAAAGGGACAAAATGCCCGAAGGCTGGTGAAAAGGCTGATCAATTCTAACACGTTCTAACGCCGACAGGTTTTCGGCAGACGTCTTGAATTTGAAACGCTGTTCATTTTGATGGTCTTACCTTTTCACATTAGTCATACTAAAATATTACAATTGATGTTCTACTGACAAATTAATGTTTAAAAATGGGACTTGTAACACCTTTCAATGACAAAGAGAAAAACAGATAAGCCGAAATATCCGTTACTCAAACTTACAACGGCACGTACACATGGAGGACAGTGAGTACAGTAGCCCCAGGCCCAGATGGTGCTCCTCTTCCACCAGTGACAATGTTACATAAGTGGATTGAACCCAGGAGCAGAGGCCTGCGTGCCTGTTTGCCGAGCACAGTGGTGCATAGGATGCTTTCTGTGGAAAAAGAGAGAAGGAGGGGGAGAATGTATCTGGTGCTTGAGCCTGGAGAGACAGAAGCGTACAGCTTTAAATAGCTCTAATCCCACCCCCATCCATGCACATGCAGTCGGCCACTTTCCTGCCACTGGGTCTCTGAGCACGGCGAGGTATCAGGCATCCGCAGCCGCTCTCTGCACGGCTCTGGGGGGTGTGCGGGTGGGGGGAGCTGTATCTGGATGCATGTCTGACTACGGACGTGCACAGCTGTGTGTGCACAGCGGGTAGAAGGTGTAAGTGTGATGTGAAGGTTGAGGCGAGCTGAGTGGAGAGGCTAGGGTCTAAAAGTGAAGGTCAAATCACAGGGTTTGGTCAGAACAAGGACACATTGATGACCTTGAGCTGTGATAAATCCAATAAATGAAGCAATTCTGGAACAGATCCCTGTGTTTTTACAAATGCTGTTGCTTGCATGCAGGTGACCTAATGCATAATCTATTGATGTGCTGAACACTAATATTCCCTCCACCACCACAATAACACTGACACGGGGCCAGTGGTTAAATGCCATAGAAAATCTGCATTTGCTCATCCAGTCCCCCATTTCCCCCCCTGCCTTCACCTGTCCATCACAACAACACCACGTCTGTTCTCTCTCCCTCCTCCATCTCTACTTCTTCCATCCATTGCCTCCCTCAGAGGCAGCCATCTCCTCCTCTCATTGTCCCACTGTCTTTTGTTGCCCTCCTCAACAAAAGAGAACACTTGAGACTGTGATATGTGTGTGTGTGTGTGCTTGCGTATGACAATGATGCTTCATTTCCTCCAGACTTGAGTATAATAGCTGGTGTGTCACTGTGTGTGTGCAGAGTTAGCACACTGCTTCTTTAAGTCAGGAGTGGGACAGCTTGCAGCTATGCTCAATCCTTGCCCCCTGCCATTATTGCAACACACTGCTGTTTGCTGCCACACACATACACTTTGAGACCATTATCTTATGCACAATGACACACTGGAGCACACAGACCCACCGGGAGTGGGTTGGTTTTATTTGTGATCGCCAAAAAATGCTACGCAATTTGGGAGCTGCTCTTAATTTTGTGTTGCGTGGCAATTGGAAGGAAAATATTGTCTCAAGATATTACAGATAAGCATCGTGTGTAAAATGAAATAAATATATTACATTTCAAATGATGCATTTCATAAATTATCCTCAAAAGGATTGGTGAAGCTGGTGTTCTGAAGATAGCTATGCATAATGCAGCAGAGGCTAAATAAAAACAGACATGTAAATAATTCCAATTTAGTTTGACAGAACAATCCCAACTCAGGGTCCACTCACTTTCAACCATATATGAAAGCTACAGATGCAGTCAGCTGTTTAGGCTCGAGAGATGATCTGTCAGTTGGTCCGCTACTTAGGTCCACGTGTACACGTCCCCCTCAAAGATGAATTGTAACGAATTGGTGATCTCTACCCCCACCATCAGGTCTAAGTTGTAAGTGACTTTGTTGTTGAAAAGGCGGGTGTGGCCAGGCTCTTAGACAGGGAAGTGGTCACCGAACCTGTCCTGTATATGTTTCTTCACTCCTCTGGAGCTCAGTCCTCATCAACACTCCCCGAACTCTCCGTGAGACTGCAAGGTTAAATAAGCCCTGTTTGCCTCCTCTCTTCAGTCTCTATGAAGTCAAAGTCAACTTGAGCAATTTATTGAATCCTGTACTGCTGCCTAATTCGACAGCCCTGCAGTATTCTGCTCCTTGCTTTCGGTTTTTGTCCGTCTGTCAGAGAGGTGTGTGAACCTTAACCACACATTACTGATTTATATGGTGTGACTGCTGGTTTTTCATTTTACTTTGTAATAGCTGTCATGAGGACCCATTAAGTAATCAATAACATATTTTTACATCATTCATTTAAAGTGAACATATCAGTGCTGTTCTGCAGGACTGAATGGTGCTTTCCACTGCTTTCAGAAAACATCACAATAAAGAGTGTATAGTAATAATATATGGTAATACAGTACCTATAAATTATAGCATTCGTCACATCTGTCATTCATCTCCCTCTCTCTCCACGGCTGAGTCAACACTCAATGACACGTATTTGCACCTACCAATTTAGGTTGTAGTGCTTTTGCCATTTGAGACTCCAGATGTTTTGGCCTCACAATCACAGTGAATTGCAATTATAGATGTTCAGTATATGAATGGTTCCTGAACCCTGAGTGTACTGTCAATAACCGAATAAGGAGCTTTTGCCTTGAGGCGCCCCCCAACACTTGCAGTGAAAAAAGCAGCATTGTCAGCTTAACCATGATATACAGTTGTTGATGCACAGTATGTTACTTCCTGGTTAAAAGCTTACTGAAAGACTGTGAGAGGTACAGAAACACATTAATGGTGCAGTAGCAGTTATTTTAAGTGCACAAGTGCATTCACACTGACAATTACGGCAAAATGCAGTGTGAGCACCAGGATGATGGTGTTATAGTCTGTAATGTATTACTGTCTTATTTTGACATCTTTTGACATCTTTCGGTTTGTTTAGTTCCTGCCTTGTGTTTCTACACTAGACACTACCTTGTCAAAATTCACGAACTATGCAAGCAATAATGTACTAACAAAAGTATGTGAATTGAGGCACAGCTTTGGCCCTGAAGGGTAAAAACTGTTTCACTTAAATTGTAATCAGTCACTTTAATAATTGCTCAACAGCAAAAACAATCGTCTAACTCTGTCAAAGGTGCCGTTCAACACTCCAAATCATCGGTATTAACACATGTAGAAACAGAAAATGAGACAGTGTGGTTTAACAAGCAGCCCGTCCTTTCAGTGAAGCTGCAAGGTTCACTCTCCGACTCTGAACGAAACCAGCTGATTGCTGAATGAAGGCTTATTTTTGGGTAACATTGGCAAGCCGGCTGCACCTCCACACCAAGCTAACACGTATCAGTGAAAGCACAGACACAAACCTTGTTGAAGTAATGGAGGAATCCTGTGAACGGTAACTGTAAGGTCATGACTGAATTTCACATTCTTTTCCCCTGTACTACTCGTAACTGAAAAACATAGATTACTGCATGCAGACTGTGGCCACACTCAAAGACAGGGAGATACACCTGCATCACACTGCCACCCCTTTCCAGGAATTCTGACTTTTTATTGTGGCGCTACATAAAGTCAGGAGACCACCAAAGTCAGTAGGACTCATCCTCTGTGCACCACAAACGTTTGTTCCAATAGTTGGTGGAGAGCAAAAAAAACGACGTAGTGACAATAAATCTTTAAATTAAACTGAACAAAATGATTCAAGGGAGCTAAGGAATAAGTGATGCCACTCTTGTTTTGGTTCATTTTCAGTGGGGAAGTTAAATCAGAATTATGCATAAAGGTTTATTCTTCACTTTGGAACTGTTGCGCTGTTAAACACTTTGGCAAGAGCTAGTAAATGGGCCTTGAGTTGGGATTTTTTTAAATGTTAAAACTACCATTCCCAAAGCTAAGAATGAACTTTCATGCCTAAAGGGACATGCCATCAATTTTATTCATGAAGATCAGTACACTCACCATGAGGAGCACCACTCAGCCTGTGGAAACTGTTGTATAATGTCTTCTGCGGCTCTGGGGGGAGTTTTACAAAGTCTGAAAAAATAACTCCCATCAGGATTCAAGAATCGAACACTACCATAAAACAAAAGCAAAGTCATTCTGCTTCCAACACAAATGTAAGCGACCTCAGCAGAGATTGATGATTAGAATAATTATTAGCATTAGTCAAAACAGTAGAATTAGTAGCCATAGTGAAAACAAGCAAACAATGTAGTATTTCATGTGAAGGACTACAGTAAGTCTATAGAAAACTACAGGATATTTGATGAAACATTTTCACATGACATGAATGGTAATGCAAAGTGTGCACTGAGACATGAGGGCTTCCCCTCTTAACATTGAAAGCAGAATGACTTTGGCTTATATTTTCGCTTACGTTTGCAGTCCACCTTGAATAAATCTTTTGTGTACTGAAGCAAAGTACGTGTGTTGCTGTCAGCTTCTGCATGACTTTCAAAAACTGTACATTTTATACTGCAATACGAGGCTAAACAAAATGGCTAAACTGCCATGTTTTTGACACACTGTCAGTGCCGGGTCTTAAATGCAAACAAACAAAAACCAGCCACGTCGTCTAACGTTGTGTCATTTGATGCCTGTACAGGCAGAAGCAGACAAAGGAAATAGTCAGGGTAGAATAGTCAGGACGTGTCAATCCAGGAAGTAAATGTGCTAAAAGTGCTGCATTTCTGGTACGTAGACACGTGCTGACGATGGAAACTGGGACAGTGGTGTATCCTGCGGTGACATGCATTAAGACACCACGGGGGCGTATGGGCTTACATAAACAGGCACAGATGTTTTGACTTGCATCATACAACGTGTGTGTTTGTGTGTGCGTTTCCTGCAGGATTGCTCCATTATGTACACAAAATCCAGACCACCTTTATTTAATCCCAATATTGATCACAGTACTGGGTACATGTATAAAATGAAGTGGCAGATGGCAGATGGTCATCACATTGGACTGCTACTCTAAAACTGTTCAGATGGCAGCAAGCATGTGTAGCTTGACTGATACTTAGGGACTGATACCAATACTGATATCTGAGAGTAAAAAAAAAGATCTGATAACGAGGTATGTAGTGGTGACAGTGGTGTTTTTTTTTGACATTTTACAATTTAGCAGGACTAAGAGTCCACAGCCATGTTAGCGGTTCTGTGAGGCTGTACTTACATCAGCATGCTACCATGTTCATCTTAGCAGGTCTTATTTGCCATATTTACCATCTTAATTTAGTGTGCTAGCATGGAATGGGAATGTCATTTGTTTTACAGCGATATGGTCATAAACCAAAGTATTGGACAAAATTTTATTTTAACCAGGTGGCGGTGCTAGATGTAAAGTCAGGGGTTCTCCGAAGTCAGTAGGATTCATCCGCTGTGGAGCACAAACGGCAATCCATTTAGGAGTTGAGATGTTTTAGTCAGGACCAACGTGGTGGTCTGACAGGCCGACGCTGCCATCCCTAGAGCCACGCTGCTAGTATGGCTAAAATAAAAACTTATCGGCACCCTCTGGTGGACAAACTATGTAATGAAGACACAGTTTCTAATTTACTTAAACCAACATATGTATCTTTGGCATTTCCAGCCAGTAGCAATTTCTTGCTACCTACCAGCAGACATACGATACGATACATCTGCAATAAGCTAACATCCGCTAATTTACTGGGTCTAGCTCTACTACTACTACTCTTCTAATTCCCTTTTAAGTGTTAATCACCAATTGTATATCATGATTCACAATATAACTTTCGATTTCACGAACAGCCTGGCTTAACCCCCGTAAGTGATTACTGGGCTTCTCTGTTCTTGCCTGCTTTAACCACCACCCACTTCTCATCCCAATCTTCCCATCATGCTGCAGGCCACTAAACAGATCCTTTGTTTTGGGTCTTAGAGAGAGAGAGAGAGAGAGAGAGAGAGATGTCTGCTTTTTTATGGCTTCTCTCTTTCTCTCTGTCACCCCCCCCCCCCACCCTCCTCCCTCGTTCCACCCAACCAGCAGATGGTTAATGATTCATGGACTGCGTGAACACGTGTTGTTGTGAGTGTAGCATTACTCTATGGATGTGCAGAGGACAGGGTGTCGCACCGTGTGCTGCTCAGGACTTGACCGATGTGGGTCTGTTAACAACTTGACACCACGTTTGTGTTGGAGTTGGACAGTAGCTGGCAATTCATACTAATATTCTGGATTGAATATGTTTACATTTTCATTGAATACAATTGTTATAAATCATGTGGGACTTGATCACACACACACACACACACACACACACACACACACACACACACACACACACACACAACACTGCCTTAGAATTAGAATAGATTGACTGGGATTAGTTTTTCTTGACAGATTATGGTCAATGTCGACGTGATATATCGGATTTGTGTTGTTTCATGCAGTTACAAACAGTCAAAGTAGTCATTGATTTAGGCCCAACCTTCACAGTCTAGCCTTAGTTTTGCTGAGCAGCTCTTCTTCCCCCCCCCCTCGTTTCCTGTCATCAAATCTCAATCAGATAATTTCACCCCGAGCCGCTCTTCCTCACTTGTGCTATCTCTGCTTGCATCTCGCCCTCTCTTTCCACGCTCCGCCTCTCCCAGCTCTCGTCCTCTCTCCAAACGTAACACCCCAGGGATGCACCTCTCCTCAGGTTACAAATCTCCCTCCCTGCCATCCTCCATCTACCACCACCACCTCTGCACCTTCAACGTTCACTCAACAGCAACAAAACAATACAAAACAAAAAGACAGAAGCGGCAGCAGCAGCCTATCCTCCTGAAAGCACTTCTGCTTAAGAGAAACCCACATGGTGACAGTTTGTTGAAAGGAAACGCAATCTTTCTCCATCCACTCCTTCCTGGAGCCGGAGACAGACAATGAGGGGAGGTGATTAAACTGGGGTCTATAGCAGTGGCGAGCTTCATAGCCACACGCACAACAATATGATGGATTCTGGCAAGAGGAAACACACACACACACACACACACACACACACACACACACACGCTCAGCCCAACACTTCACTTTTTCCGACTCACTCAATCTATGACCAGCTCGCGTCAGCGTATCCAGAACTAGGTCTTAAGTGCATTTAAGGCCAAAGTACAGTATTGGTCTGAAAATTTAGTTAAACTAAAAGAACGTGAACAAAGCGTATTTCACGAGTTAAATGACAAGATTGATACTACTCGCATGGTAGCGCTAGAACTGGGACGCTATTAGCTTAGCTTAACATACATATTGAAGCAGGGAAAACAGTTTATCCATACACCTGGTTTCCTGGAAACTCACTGAGACGACAAGACTCTTACTGTGCCCGGCTGTTGTTTGCTAAGAAATAGTTCCAGCATGTACAGTAAGCCACTGTAAAACTACAGCATGTCAATTTTACTTTCCATGTGTGGATTAAACAAACAAGATACAGCTCTATAGCTTCAAAGTTTGTAAAACATATTCTTGAACTTTAGAGAGAGCCAGGCTAGCTGGTTTTATGCTAAGCTAATCCAATGGCCTCCTGGCCCCATAGTTAACGCACATACAGTAGCATGACTGATCTAACGCTTGACAAGACAGCAAGGAGCGGCGTTTTCCATGCTATTCTTTAAAGTACAACAGCTCAAATTGTTTTTAGCATGGAACAATTACAGCATGCTTTTGGCAAATTAATAACTCAGCTTGCGACCCTTCTAAGAACTGGTTTGCTTTTCCACGGGCCGGAGAGCCACGTCATTGCATCACAGCATACATAGTCTCCACTTTCTCAGCAACGCTAGCACCAAAATATAGCAACAATGGCGGACTACGCATTCCCTTTACAAGTGCTGCTCCTTGCTGGTTGCCCAACGTGCTTGCTGTGGACGGCGATTAGATTTGAGAAGAAATGTTTTGATTCTTGTTACTGCTGAACATAAGTTTTAGTTGATCTTGTTTGTCACGAAAAACCTCATCCCCCTGCCCCTGACAATAAGCTGTTCTTCGTTGTAGACGAAAAGTGTTGGTGCCGCTCTGGAGGTTTTCCTGGCCAAGAGCCGCCAGTTCTTTGGCTGTCGAAACGCGAAGAACTGGTTCCTGGTTAGGCACCGGCTCCGACCCGGCTCCGACCCGGCTCCGAACCAGCCCTCGAACTGCCTTGGTGGAAAAGGGGTATAAGATGCTCCAACCCATTTCATTCATCTGAAGTCTGGCTACATACATACGGCTCAAATGCTCATCAGGATTATGTTTTTCAGTATTGAGGTCAATTTTTGGTAACAACACATGTATTTCAACATCTTAAAGCTGCACTTAACAGTTTTACATGCAGAATAAGTGAAATGACTGCGTGAAATATCAATGATTGACACTCGCAGAGACAAAACCACAGAATTATCACCTGACTCTGCTGTTCCCTCGGTTCTAAGGTGGGGTTTTAGCATCTTTCATCTCATTATATTGTTTTTTTCGGCCCCCAGCTTAACTTTTTCGGTTAGCTTTCAGCACTCTCATCAACCTCACCTCCAGCTGAAGCAAGCAGCTACTTGTAGCCTATGTTACCTGCCAACCACTGAAACAGCAGACAAACAAAGTGAGTAGCTGGCTACAGCTGGGAAGTACAGACCAGTTAATCATAAAAAAAACGATTACCTGTGATTAACCTGAAAGTTTAGCGGAGCATCTGGTTTGATGCACAAGAGCAGGCACTCGAAAAAGCAAGGTTTCATCATAGCACCAGTGGAAGTCTTAATTATATGATTAATTCAGTGTCACCTTCTGTTCAAACTAGTGTTCAGTTCTATGTGTATTTTGCCATTCAGAGTTTATTTGATATTTATTCTATCTATCTGAAAATCAGAGGCATGTTCGTACTACTGCACTGCACCGTAACATTCAAACACATCGTCACCTTTTCCCATCAAGATACTAATTATTTTGTATAACAACACTTCACGTGAGTCTTGAGATTTACTTGCTGTAATCTACGTTAAATAGATTTTTGAACCACATATAAGATAGACTTGTATAAACCACAGATGTTCTCTCCTTGTAATTGGAGTCCATCCCAAAGAACTGCTCCCTGCTTACGACACACATCTTGTCTCATAAACAATGAATGTGTCGTGTGTCGGGAATGACGCTGTGTGTTAACATGATGCAAAATGTTGCTCAAAAAATAGAATATAACACCCCGAGCTGTAGACCTGAGTCAGATTGAGGTATGAATTGAAGACCTGAGACTTAACCTGTACTTGTTAGACTAGACCTACTCGACACTTGCCTGCCTGTATACCTGACCTGAAAGTGTCAACTTGCTGAGTTGGTGCATAACCTCTGGGCCTTTTATTCCAGTGTGACTAAATAAAGAAAATGATTGAACAGAAGGCGGAGCTTTTCCTGTTCATTATGTTCTGAGGAATGTTGCCTCAGCGCTTGCATCAGCGCGGCAGCCTGACTCATTGCAGCACAGTTACGTATATTATGTACTAGTTCATGCTTTTAATAATCTAATAATCTTTTACTTATTATGTCCTATCAAACCTTGCGCCCACAGCCTACACTGTGCTGTGCTCAACCAAGCCTACAGGTTTCTTTCCTCTGGTCACGCCACAAGTTATAGAGTTGTGTTTGCTCACTTTGATTATGTATAACTCAGTCGTCAGGTTTCCATCCAAATGTAGCACACATTTTGACCAAATTTCCAGAAAATCGGCAAAGAAAAATGCATGAATTATTTGCTTTTCTGTCTACTGCCGTTATGGGAATGTTAGGAGTTGGTTTCATCAAGATAAACAGCTGGCAGCACTTATTCTCCAGTCGGGTGCCATTAAACCACTGCAGAAGAAGAGGCCGCACCAAGATGACGCAATTCAAAGAGTGCCGCTCAAACCTTAAAGTGGCAATAGACAAGTTATTTGCTTTAACTTGTAAGTAAATGTTGATTGCACAATATAACGGCTGTAGAATAATGACACCATCAGCGTTTCGGCCGGTTCCCCATGAGCCTCGCCTCGTACGAACACCCGGGAAAATGAAGGCTCGATTTATGGCACAAAGGAAGTGCGTCAACAGTTGTGCAACCAAAACAGGAAGTAGATAGCGCTTTTGACAACTGGAGTAACTGTGCAAACACTGCCTGGCAAGAGAAAAGGATGGAGGATAAAAACCAAAGTAAAACAAGAGGGAACCTCGGACTAGTATTCACTGGATGGAGAGAGCTTGAGAGGGTTCCACGCCATTTAGTTGGCGTTTGTTCGACACAATCAGTAAGTAACAAAACCTGGTTTGAACAGATGTCTGTTTTCACATTAAATGAATGAAAACACTGTGGAAAACGTGATGGACATCATTTATTTTTTTCACGTTTTAATTTGAGGAAGGTTACAGCCTCCTCATCGCGCCACACAGATCTGATGGTTTTGTCTCTTCGGTGGATGCAATAAAACAAACAAACAAAAAACCAGCATAAAAACAGGTGGATGGAAATGCACTTAAAGAAGGCCCTTCGGCAAATAGGCAGCAAGGCTGACTCACTGAGCCATATTCAATTGAATTCAAAATACTTTAATCATCCCTCAAGGGGAAATTCAAGGCAAGCGAGCCGAAGTACACTGACATGATTCATGTACATAAAGAACAATATAAAAATACAAACATGACAATGTCAGAAGTCTAATGGCTTCTGGAATTAAACCAAACTTCCTTCTATTTGTTCAGCATACAGGTAAAGTAAAAAGCATCCCCGATGGCAGCAGCTTAAAGCAGTCAGAAGCCACGTGTGGGGTCGTCTGTAATCTTGTATTTTCCAGGAATTGTTCAGTATTAAGCTGCACAAAAAGAACCTTTTTTGCCAATAAATTTAGAGCTGATGTTAACGATACCGTGCAATCCTTGCTCTTTTTGTTCTGTAGGCAAATAAATGAAATGCTTAAAACACTTTGGAGAAAATGTTACCAAACGTCAATATTGTCCGATCTACTTCAATGGGTTTAGCGTGCGCGGACAGCAGAGACGCTTGCTGAGTGTTTTTCACAGTCACATCTGTATTTTCAGTGAAACTGAATATGTCAAACACAGCTCCCATGTAGTTGAAGGTCTAGATCATTTCAACACGTGCGTTATGAATGACTGTTGGATGATCGTGTTGGACCATTTCGTTAGGTGTCGCCAGATCAACCAGGATGGAAATCTTTAGAATGCTAACTTTGATAATAAGAAATGACTGTGGTGGCTACCGATGCTGTGCTGCGATACGTTTACTCTGCGACAAAGCAGCACGGCTCTGGGTCACGAGTCACCAGAAACTACTGCATTGGTTTCCCTTGAAAGATGCACATTGAGCAAAGCAGTTAGGGTGGTCTGACTCGTCATTTAGCAACAGAGAATAAGAGGCTAAAGCTCTGCCTGTTCAGTCAATGTTACAGTCTGACATGGGACTGCCAGGTGCTGCCTATGAAGTCCTGATTGTAAAAATGCACTGATGAGATTTTCTTGGGACACCTGTCGAGCAGTCGATTCCTGTCATGTCATCTTGAATGTCCAACATTTCTAACCTTCTGTCTGGGCCTCTGTGCACCAGCAAGAGCGGTTTCTCTCCTTTGACAGAGAACGACTCAAAGGGAAATCATTCTCGAGTTTGATCGCATGGGTTTCACGCTTGAGCAAATTGTGGGAACTGAAAAGAAAAAAAAAATAATGTTTGAAAAAAATGTTGAGAGTACTGAAACACAATACCAAATGCAACTTCAGCTGCAGCTCCCAGTTACTTTGAAGCGTGTCCGTTGGGTTAGCGGAAGACAAGGGACTTTCTTTTTAGTTTTTTGTTTTTTTACTGTCAAATTAGATCAACAGCTGTTGACTTGCAGTGTCAGTGCAGGTACGGGCACACTGCAACGCACAGATTCAGCTGAGCGGATCCAGAGTTCAGCCAGTCAGAAATGGAGAGGTTGGCGGTCTCTATAGACCACCTGCTGCCTCTTTGAGCTGACCTGACGTCTGCCACTGACAGATGACGTGGAAGCGGCAGTGTGGCTGGAGGGCTCTCAGAAAGCACAGAGAGACTCAAGAAGAAAGGGGAGACTGTCTGAGGCCGCTGGTCTTGACAGGGCTTTCATTCAGCAGCATCTGCTCCGTCACTGCTCTCTGTGTGGAGCCAGACTGACAGACTCGAGAGACACTCACAGGAAAACAAGCCTTTTCTTTATGGTTTAGTCAATTAGCTTGTTCAAACAGCAACAAATCTATGTGAGTACATTCACTTCATAGAGAATGGGATGGTAGCAATATTCTGGAAGAAATGGTATGTCATGAGACTCGGGAAGCCTAGGGGGTATTAAAAAGTAGGCGTTGTGACCCAGAGGTCATCATTTCAATCCTTGAATGCCCTGGAAAAATGCGGGTGTCCATAGAACTGCCCCCGAGCAAGGTAGCTCCCAAAAACTGCACTTTCAGTATACAGTAAAGGCGTCGGTAGGCTTCAAACAAAGTGCCTGCCACATAGTCTAAGAGTGTTTGAAGCACTGTAATCCCTTATCCAATGGCTGAAAGGCAAGAGGAGACTATGACAGTAGGCCTTTCACCCTGTGTTTCAGAACAGGCAAAAACAAGGTAAACACCAGAGATGTGGACCACAGGTGAGTAAAGAAGAACTGTTTCAGGGGAATTTTATACTAAAGAGACTAACTTCTGAAGATACCAGCTTCATTTGGAGAAGATCCTATACTGCTAATGAATCTCTTTCTGGCTTTCCAAAGCTACATTATTGCTTCAACTTTTACATGAGTTCATTTTTCAGCAGGCGATAGTGTACTTTAAACAATATCTGACATCGGAACTCTACAAAAACATCTGGGTTTAGGTTGCAGGGCCTTCTAATTGAAATGAAGCAAATAAGCGTTTCTCAAAATGTTAACTTAATCAATTTGAGCTCCAAAATTAAGACATGTTCAGAGAAAATGTACATTTTGGATGTTGTAGCAACAGTACTGATGGAGGAGTCTCAAGTCCAGTAGCAGCACTCAGCACAAAGCAGTCGACGAGTGAAGAAGAAACCATGCACCATCATGGATTTTAAATTGCTTGTATTGAGTTAAATGGAATTTTCATGCAATCTGAGTTCATTGTATGTTTGTTACGCACAGCAGACACTGATGTGAGTCTTCTCGACTTTGTTGACATGTCCTCTGTTGGGTTTGTGTTTTGTCATCCGACAAGCAACTTCAGTAACACCAACTGCCTGGACTACAGGGGTGCTTTACTTGGATCCTGGACCATGATAGTTAGTATGACAATGTATGTAATTTAAATAAAATGTAGGACATGAAATGAATATTGTGTCACTTTGAGATCCTGTAAGTACTTCTACGGATATATTTTATTAATGTGCACATACAGGATCCACCGGCAGCAGCTGCTGCAGAGTCAGTGAGGTCTGCTTACCTAACAACATTTCTCTTTTCGAGAGCTATAATATTTCTGAAGCTGTTATAATCCATTGTTCGCTGTTTGGGGCAATTGCTGTCTTTGTTGCCAGATGTGTCGAGTGTAATAAGGGCATGAACCTCGAGCAGGAAAAAGAATGTAGTAGGCACATTGATTATTTTCCAGCACAGACCTTTTATTGCAAGAGCAGCAGGAAACTGCTTGTCCACAGTCCCTAGAAATCAATAAGTGCGATCCTCCCCACTCCTCTGACCGACCCCCCAAGTAACTCCTTCTATATCCTGTTTACTCCCCAATCTCCACCTGGCAGCTACAGACCTGCATCCTCACTTACACATGGACCCGCCAATGGTTTATAACCCTTTCATCCTCGAAACAGAGAAGATAGCTATGAGTATTTGCCACATATCATTCAAGTAAAGTAAAACTATCAATCAGGGTCCTCCTTGTCTCTTTGGTGGTCTATGTCTACTGATGAACAGGCAAAAGATTGAAATGAAGACCTCTTATTAAAACTGCAACTGTTTGTCCCTTGTGAGTTTGTCTTGTTTGCCAGGTCTGGGGGAAACAGGTTTGTCTCATCCATAGCTGCAGGACTGGACACAACATCAACTACAGTTAACCCATCATAACAATTAACTTCTCAGGCAAAGTACTTTTCCTTAGCAGCAAGTCAAGAAACCATTCACCTTCAACTTTATTTATGATCACTTAAGTTATGTCAATAACCGATTGCACAATGGTACTGTCACCGATAGTGCTGTCATTCATGGTGTAGGACTTTATGGAGGTCTTCATTACCCTTGGTCAGCAGGTAGCATTACTCAGCAGTCTCATGACGAATCTGTTTCTTGTGATTTTTTAAAATCACATTTTCCTGACAACAGAAACAAAGTTTCAGAAAAAAACTATATATCTACTACTGTAATTGTGAGTTATTAGCTATACTGGAAAACAGAAATAACTTATCCCAGACAGCTAGAGGTGATGGGAAAAGAGCTTCACCCTGCTGAGACCAAGCAGTCATTCGAACCACACTTCTTACCAGATTATTCTGTTCTTTTTATTGCAATGAAACTGTTTTAAGCAGGATATAGGCTTTTGCATTAGTGTGTTGCACAGGCTAGGGTTTCTTTGTTTTTGTAACCACGCTGGAGGCATAAACGTTCATGTTTCCCACTGTATGAATTGTAATAACTTTGGTGATCCCATAATTTTTCGACTAGCGCCATTGTGTCAAAATGTGTCCAATACTTTGGGTTTTGACCAACAAAACTAATGACATTCCCATCAGCCGCAGCTGTACTTTGTGTTTAGTACTAATTAGCAAACGTTAGCATGCAAACACACTAAACTAAGATTGTGAACATGGTAAACAATGACACTACTGTCATTGTCACTGTCATAATGTTAACATTTAGCTAAAATCAACCATTGCGCCTGTACATCCTCACAGATTCACTTGTGTGGCTGCAGACCAACCCCCCCAGGAAGTGTGCCAGGCTTTGGAGCCAATTTGACATAGTGGCCAAACCGTGTAATTACAACATCACGTGACGCACACTGGCCCAAAAAGACTTTTTCCCCATAGGCTTACATTGTGAAATCAACGGATAATTTTAACTTCCTAGTACAAACACTTAATGATTTAAATAAAGGCTATTTATTTCCTAAAAGTTGTCAAATTGACTAATAGCTGACTCTAGAGTTATACAGTCACTGTGGTTTTCCCCCTACAATTGTTCAGACCTGGCAGTGTGCAAAGAATCACGATGAATGAGTATATTTTGAGCTAAAAATCATTTTCAGAAGAGACTGATAACAAACAGCGCTGGAATATATAGGACATGCATAAATGTAACCAGCTCAGTGTCGGACGTCCAACATCCGAAGGCGTAGTACATTTCCCAAGTGCTCTGTGTTTAGGCAAGTGGGGATATTTAACTTGGTTTTTTCATTATGAGCAGCCTCCACCACTGCTGTTCTCACCTCCATCTCTCAGTGTCTCCTTTTGTCCTCTATTCCTCCACCTCTTCTCCTCTTACTCCCCCTTCTTCTATTCCAGGCTATATTTTGACGTATGACCATGGGGAAGGTGACCACACTCAAGGACTGTGCGTGGGAGGCTTGTCCACATCAGCAAATGTGGAAAAAACAAAACATAAGTTTCTACATACATTTAGGCACAGTAAAGAGCACACATCGTGGACACAATGAAGTGTCTGGAAATAAAAATGGAGGAGTGCCAAGTTTATTTTGAGATCAGAAGCGGCGGTGCATGTTTTTATGAGCAGGAAGAACACTTGATGGACTCATCATGGCATCCCTTTTAAGATCAGATCAGATCAGAGCGGGGCCTTCGTCACTGTGACCTCCAAAAACCCTACAGTATTGAGCGGCACACAGAGAGAGGTAGGATGATGTGGAGATAGAGAGAGAGAGAGAACAGGGACTGAAAGCCAATGAGCTCCATGGTATGCCAGCCTGAGATCTTCTTATTGAATTTGATGTCAAGCCCTTTAAGAGTAGAGATCCTGGAAGACAAACAGAGGATTAGATTGGAAACATGGCCTCAAGTCATCTGTCTGTCTTCCCGGGGGGGGGGGGGGGGGGGGGGGGGGGGGGGGGGGGGGCGCGGGGGGGGGGGGCGGGGGGGGGGGGGGGGGGGGGGGGGGGGGGGGGGGGGGGGGGGGGGGGGGGGGGGGGGGGGGGGGGG
>JAVQJF010028174.1:0-19475 GCA_036023855.1 Gadopsis marmoratus | reverse complement strand
ATCTCCAGAGTCAGGAATCGGGCAGGAACCATCTCTGCAGATCCATCACACCCTGGACACAATCTGTTCCAACTCCTCCCCTCTGGTAGACACTACAGAACTCTGCACACCAAAACAACCAGACACAGGAACAGTTTCTACCCACAAGCCTTCACTCTGATGAACAGTTAATAACAGATACCATCAGTTATCAGTCACATGATGTCAGGTCAATCCCTCATCTGTAAATTATCTTCACCATTGGTTACATACACAGTGTTATACATGTAAATGCCATCGGTCAATCACTATCTATGCATGCTGTACATGCTGTAATCTACCTCATGTATATGGAGCAACCTGTTATAATAGTCTTATTTACACTCCTAGTCATCCCAGCACCCTTTGCACTATACGCCACTGCACTACTGTGTACTAATGTCGCTGCTGTTGTCTATATATATGTATATGTATTCTTTTATTCATATTTGTAAATTTGTAAATAGATGTGTACCCTGTAGTTAATTTTATTGTCTCTGTATTGTACTTTTAGAGCAAAGTTTAACCGGAGTCAAATTCCTCGTATGTGTACAACATACCTGGCTAATAAAGCTGATTCTGATTCCGAGAGTTAACGACATATTGGATTATGACACGGTAACTTTCAATATATGATATGTCCAATAATTCCTCCTGTGCTTCAAGGTTGTGAAATCAGGTAAAAAGAGGCCCTCAGTCTATAGGAGGAGGCCTCGGGTATACCTTCATCCTACACGGAACATTTCATTTGCATAGCACTGATGCCTAACCTAACATACTCTCCTTTGATTCATTGCTGCACCTTGTTGTTGCGGAGCAGCCAGGTGGATGAGGGGAAGGAAAAAGACAGGCTAATCATGCTGGCACACTATCAGAAGGAGCGTTGCTAGGTGACCGTGTTGAAGGAAGTGAAGTGGAGCACTTTGTGTGTGTGTGTGTGTGTGTGTGTGTAGGTGAATGAAAGAAGGAACTGAGGTATGAACATGTGTATCGTGGTGTTTTGGGAATCTTATATATTTGGGAACATTTTACCCTCAGAATTTCAAGACAAGGTGACGCAGTAGAGAGAGTAGCTAACTGATTTCTTTGCATGAAGTTAAAGTGTTATATTAACAATAATAATAGTAATTTTGATAGTTTGGTTTGATGCTATTTCTTTGAAATAGATGAGCAGGGAACATTATAAATTCCTATTAGCAGAACAATGACTTGGTTTTCTTATTTACAACAACACTACAACTACTTGTGTTGCAGCCAGAGCAAATTCTTAAAGGAGTAGTTCGACATTTTGGGATGATTATCTCTCTTGTGTGTGTACAATAAATATGCAGCCATTTAAGCTTAGCATAAAGGCTGCAAACAGCTAGCCTGGCTCTGTCCAAGCGTAACGAAATCTGCTACCAGCACCTCTAAAACACAAAACCAAAATGATAAAACAACAACTTGTGGTTTTACAGGGGTTGGTGCCGGACCATTTCATGGCCAGGCTGAGCTAAGCTAGCTGACCACTGGCTGTAGCCCCATATTGAAAGGACAAACATGAGAGTGGTATCAAGCTTTTCATCTAACCCTTTGCAAGAAGGTGATTACTGTAAGCATTTTTTCCCAAAATGTCAAACTACTCAATTCCTCTTTTGTGAGGACATGTTTCCTTATGTTTTGATCCTGCCTCTGGAGTGCTTTCTCCATTTTTTCACCCACCTGTTCCTAGCATACAATTATGTAGTAAAAGGGAAGTATTTATGCCCACTGGATAACATGCAGGGGGTTACGCTAATGCTTATAGTTTAGAGTTGGTTATTCAGGATAAATTGCAGAAAGGATTCCATACTGCGTTCTGTTGATTATTATGAATGATTTTGACATTTTGTTATGGTAAGTAAGATATTATTTGTAAATCCAAATCCCGAAAACCACCGCACAGTATGAATTATATAATTTATTTACTTTCACAGACGATGTGTGAATGAACAAGGATCACTTGGTTGGTGGATATGTCCCAGCTGTATGTTTTCAGAAACCACTTTAAAATCTATCAACACTTTGACAAATGAGAACATTTTGCCTGAAATAAGAAATGTTATGTATATGTAAAAATCCTAACTATTCCCAAATGCAAGCCTAGATATCTGTTATTACTGTGAAAAAAGGCCCTGGTTCATCGTGAAAGAGTCTGTGACAAAACTGCAGCTTGTAAAAGAGGCTACAGTCATCAGATTTGTTTCCCCTTAAACATGCACTACCCTCTGTCTCTGACATTTTCTCCATCTTTCTCTCTCTCTCTCTCTCTACACCCACAAACTGAAAATGACTCTCATCATTCAGTGTGTGTATAGTGTTCCATTTATCTCCCCACAGCACACACCTCATATTGTTGCCTCCAAACAGTGAGCATCTGAAAATAGAAGATTTTTATTACAAGTCCTACAAATCAGTACAGTCAGTCATCATCAGTTGGTGACAAGCTCTGGGTTTCATATGACTGTAGGAGTGTAGGAGTTTATGCGTGAATACTTCCACCTGGGTGAAAGTGACTTAACTGGCTGTGCTATCAGATGAAATGCTCCATCTGTCTGTCTCTGATTCACAAAAATACATCTATCGGTCATCTGCCCACAAAGAGAGCTTCTCCGTGAGAGCTACACGTGGTGCATTCGGGGTGCTCTGCCAACAGATTTTCAATGAAGTGCCATTTTTTGTCAGAAATGATAAATTCAGTGGATGACACGAGTTTTGCCCTTTAGAAACGCTCTTTTTGGCAGACGTCCTTACTGGAAAAGAAAGCTGTTCCTCGCTCGCATGTTTTTTATTTTTTACCAGTTACCTCTACTGATGTAATTTATATGATGCGACTATAGTAATGGGGATGAACGTTGGTGCCTGCAGAATGATAAAATAATTAGTAATGTGGTAATAAAATACACAAATATGTGCATAAACTTGTGTCAAATACTCTGATTCTGTGGCCTCTTTACAAATAAGAAGAAACGGACATGGCAATTACAGTTAATAAAATCCTACAGATTTAATTGATACTTTAATAATCAAGTTAATTAAACATTTATTAATCACATTACAAAATAGATATTTAAAGATTTGACAATAAGTTGGAGTTGGTGGTGTACAGCATGATAACAAGGCTCAGTCGACATGTTTCAGCAGTCTAACGCTGAGCAGCAATAAAACTTGTAGCTTAAATCCTCCACTCTAAATAAAATCATGTTGCACTTACAGTACCTAGTTTGGTTTAACCTTAGCACACACAGTTTCCTCTCAGACTCATTGCTCAATCACTTGGCCTAAGACCATGTGTACATGTACATTATATCACTCTACTGTCATATTTAACAGGAGTAGTAAAACATAATTGCTGGGTGTAAATAATGTTAGAGATGCATACTTTTTTAATTGAAATATATTTTAATTGAATGCAATGTTCATCTCTGTTAAATGAAGAGCATTTTGCACAGTATTATATAACAGTTTATGATTGCTTGATTCTTATCTTCTAGTTAAGACAATGTGAATTACACTCAAACTAACTCTTCAATGATTACCTCACGTCTTTATACACTACAGTGTGTATGAATTGTCTGTGAATGTGTTTGCTTGCTGTTGCTTTAGAAGAAACACAGTTCTAACAGAAGGCTTATAGTAATATTCTCAGCGAGGAAAAGCTCCTCACATTGAATGAACTGGCACTAGAGGGCACTGCATCAAACAGCAGCTCTCTAACCCTCTTAGTGCAATTTGGAAGGCAACATAAAGAGACTTTGACTTTTTGAGCCAGCAGCTTTACATGGAAATGTGTTCACCGGTCTTGTGATCGTCACTGTGGAAACAGCCCACATGCAGGAAGATACAACAGCTGCAAGAGTACATGCTCACACATAAAAATACATATATAGTATATATTTGAAAGATATACATGCATTCTCTGCACACATGCATGCATATATACAATCCTTGTATATATATCCCGTTAGTCCTTTGTCTTCGCTTCCTGTTTTATTTTGAAATTCTTACCTGTTTTTGCTCTTCAGTTCCTGCCCTTGTGTCTGATTGATTATCCACACCTGCTCCCGATTCCCTCATCAGCCGTTTCCCCACTTACACCGGTGTTATGTATATAGTTCCTGTGTTCTTTGATAGATTGTCTTGTGTTTCCGCCAACCTTTCAAGCCTTTTGCTAAAGCCCTGTTTTTGAACAGATAGTGACCTTGCTTTGTTTCATAGACGACCAGGATCTTGCCTCACCCTTGCCTGTACCTCACTGCCTGACCTATTTGGATTTTTGACCTCGGCTGGCCTCTACAACTCCTACATATGGCCCTATATAAAGATCTCTGAAGATGTGGTGTGATTTATTTATTTATTTATTTTGTGAATTTGACATTTAGACACTGCTATTAACGGGTTAAACCTGTTTTGTTTTTTTAGATGAACATATCACGAGATCCATCTGTATGGTGACGCATTGTGAAATACTGAAACACCAAGTACAGCACACCCTCCATATTCTGCTGCTTAAAAATGTTGATAAGGTTGACGGTTGACAATCACATTAGTAAGCCATATATATTTGCATTTAAATGATATAATAATGGAATGGCATTTTGTCTTAAGAAGAAAGACACTAGATGGTCCGTCATCTTTGCTGTAGTTTCAACATTTTGCAGAATTCAGCATTTAATGAATTAGGAACCCCGTGTAGTCACAGTGAGTGTCACATGAAATCTTCTGGTATTTGCATAGCTTTACACAAGTGTTCAAAATCTGCAGTCCACTGTATTAAACAGCAAGCTCCTGTTTCACAAGAAGGACATTTTTAGATAAGGTGTCAGGTATAGTGTGCTGTACTTTTTGAAAAGGTCTATAAATATATTCAAGCAGGTGGCTAAAACCTGTGTGGCCCATCTGCTGCTCTCTGAACAGTAGAGGATGCAGCAGTGTGAGTGTGTACACAAATACATGGACGCTTTCATGTGTGTGTTTATAATATTTTCACCTCTATCATTGCCCTCTCCCTGTCCTTTTAAATGTGTCGCATGAAGGCGTCAGTAAGAAAGACCCTTCAACCTTTATGCAACATAGACTGCCGATAATAACTGCCCTTACCATAACCCTAATGAGATAGTAGGGATGTGTGTGTGTGTGTTTCCCAACCAGTCGGTCCATGTGATGGTGAAACACAATAAGCCTCTTAGGTCTAATCCTGCCCCATTGGGAGGGGAGTGTCCACACATGCTTACACACTCACCTCACATAGTCACACACACACACACAGAGAGAGAGAGAGAGAGAGAGAGAGAGAGAGAGAGCCTGCATGGCCAAATCTGTCACCCTGCTCAGTGTACTTCAGTTTCTTCCAGTGGGCTTGTGTGTGTGTTATATGTGTTGTTATGTCTTTTGTTATTAAATTATTTGTATGGTGAATGAATATAATGAAAATAATACTATAAACTGAACTTGTTGGTTATCAATTCAAATCGAAATTTGCTTTGATGAACTTACATAAAATAAAACAAAACATCAGGACGTAACATAACTACACTACACACTTAAAAAACAAAAAATGACCATAGTCAATCACTAAAAATTTAATGCATACAAATCATTTTAATAATGGATGCGATCACCACCGTAAAACAAATAATGTTCAGTACATTGTACTTTCTACGAGCTGTAAAGGCTTCATTGTGAAAATTCTTCTTGCCTTGTTCTTGTAATGTGTAAAAATAACATATTTAAAAAAAGTAAAATCTATTGTAAGGTGAAAGAACAATCATGTTCTGTGTTGGCAGACAATGTATTTCTTCTTTCTTCTGCAGACAGGAAGCAGGTTAACCAGAGAATGAATGAATTAATGTTTTTTGAATGCTTTGTAGCTAAAAACGTTCAGACCTGCTGTTCTTTTGACACTAGCTGTCTTAAACCCAGTGTTCCCCAGTCTTCTAGGGAGGACAACTTTATGCTGCATCACACTACAATACTGTGCACAAATTGAGATAATGTTTCCGTCCATCCTGGAAGCGGAATCCCTCCTCTGTTGCTCTTCCTGGGATTCCAAGAAGGTGTTATATATATATGTTGAATATAAAGTAAAGAAATTTTGCGATATGATGTAATTTTTGGCTACATCAATAAAACTGACTCAACTTGGCTTGACAGTTTTGAAATGCGTGTGCTAACTGAAGTCTCATAAATTACCAAGATGTAGGTTACAGTGGTGAGCATCCAAACAAAAGATCAGGAGAATGTGTTCAGCATGGAGCAGGCTTGAATGAATGTAAATGACAGGGCCATAACAACTGATACAGTAGTACTGTATCTTGGCAGAGAACTACTGAGGTGACAGTTGTTCTTTAAATGACAGCTTGCTGCCTGGCGTGAAAGGTTTGCTTCATTCAAGCGTGAAAAGAGAAGAAAGACACCATTTGTAGTACTGTATGAGACAACAGTCTAAAGGGTCTTTTCTCTCCTTTTCAGATTATCTTTGCTCTCCAGAAGAAAATGTCCACATGATTGACTTCACCAGGTTCAAGATCCGTGACATGGAAACAGGGACCGTCCTGTTTGAGATTACTAAACCTCCAACGCCAGGTCAGCTCCAAAACCCGAGAGACAAGCTAACTATATTATAAGGCAGATGCACAAAGTTTGGAATATGAGTTAAAGTTGATGTTTTGTTACATGTGACTAGTATTGTATGATATTTTTCCATGACCCTGCAGAGGATACGTGAGTGAACACATTGTAAATTAAATATTTTTCATGTCAGGCACTTACCATTGAGAGACTGTATGCAAAGTGAGCTGAAGCTCCAACACAAGATTTGACAAAATATTGAACTGAGGAAATTATTGATTTTGTTTTCACCGCTTTTCTTCTTAAATGTCTCTTCTTTAGCGGGTGGCAAGAAGCACTGTGACCCCAACGCTGGCCGTTTTGTCCGATACCAGTTCACCCCAGCCTTCCTGCAGTTGCGGCAGGTTGGAGCTACGTAAGTTCAGAGCGTGTACCATTAAGGCTCAGTCCTTACAGTAGCGGCCCGGGTTGTCATCCCCACTCTTCTCTCTCCCACCTTTCCTACCTCTCTTCAGCTGTCACTATCAAATAAAGGCAAAAAAAGCCAAAAACCTTTTTTAAAAGTACAAAATTGACAAATGAAGACTGTGAAGGAGAGAGAGAGACAGACAGAGAGACAGAGAGAGAGAGACGTGTGTCCTGAAGTCTTGAAAAAGTTGAATGATCCACTAATGTCCGGTAACAGCTGCCACACTGACAGAAGACACATACCGGCTGTAGGAGGCGTGTGGGTTTCAGTGTGGGACGGCTGATGGTGATAAGTGTGAACATACAGAGCAGCCCAGCCCACCTGCTGAGTCAGGCACCAAATATCTGTCAGTGGTCCTGAGCGGTGTTCAGCATCAGACTCCTACTCTGTGACTGATTTCAATCCAACCCAACGACTGACTGATCTAGATAATTATTTTACTTAATAAAAAAGCTCAATGTATATTAAATATAATGTGATATAATGGTGGAGGTTTTTGAAGGGAAAATATATGTGTTTACAGGCCAATTTAAATGATCATTCTGCTTATTTTTATTAGGGTTTTGTTTTCGCAGTTTTGGCCCCATTCTTACCCACACGTTAAACACTGAATTGTATTTTCATTTGCTTCCAGGCTGCTAAATGAATTTTCTCCCCTTGTCTCTGCAGGGTGGAGTTCACAGTGGGAGACACACCCATCAACAACTTCCGCATGATTGAGAGACACTATTTCCGCGACCAGCTGCTTAAGAGCTTTGACTTCGAGTTTGGGTTCTGCATGCCCAGCAGCAAGAACACATGCGAGCACATCTATGAGTTCCCAGCGCTGTCCGAGGAAATCAGTGAGTGTCGCAACACTGCAACGCACACACGTAACCGCAAGAGACAAATACACCCACCCACACACAGACGTTTTATTAGATCTAACAGGACTTAATGACGTAAAATCCTGTGCATGTGTCCTTTCTCTCTCAGTGCGTGAGATGATCCTGCACCCGTATGAGACGCAGTCTGACAGCTTCTACTTTGTGGACAACAAGCTGGTGATGCACAACAAGGCAGACTATTCCTACAGTGGGGGGCCATAAGGAAGAGCCCCCTCCACCCTTCACTCCTCCCTGTTCTAGACATTTCCCACGTACCACTTCACGACCAGGAACAGATGAACTGATGGATAATTCGCTGGCATAACACTCTTGTCTCACTCCTGTTAACTCCTTGAATCTTCATTCAGATATTCAGTTGCCAGTCCAATAGATTTCTCTCTTTGCAGGAACATCGAATTCTGCCAGTTTTATCATCAGTGTGTGAGTGTGGGCAGCAAACACACGCAGCGTCTGTACATACTGTTGATTTCAGTCTGTATATGTGGGTTCCACTTGATCATCAGGAAAACATCGAATCATTTACATTTTGTGCGTTTTGATAGCTTTTAATATGAAGAGAAAAGGACGACAGTGAGTGTTAGTTTGCCTTCACTAAATCAGACGAGGCAGGAACACACCATGAGACAAAGAGAGAAACGAAGTTACTCTAAAAAAGTTGAGGAATCCGTTCAGATGGACATTTATATTGTTTGTATAGGAATCTCATTACATTTCAAATCCTGAAGTTTCTTACATTTCTAGTAGCGCACATCTGAATGATTCAGTCCTCCTCCCGTGATCTCGGTCTGTCATCGCTCATTTGAACGACAAACAGAAATCTTTACTTTGTCTACGTGAATGTGTCATTTGTGGTATGTTTTCATTTTCATAGTACTACTACTCCAGGAGTATTTTTTTAAATAAATAGCCATTTTGAAGTGTCAGATAACCTACGTTAGCTAAAAGTCAGATACCAATTTTGATATCCAGTACGGCCTCTGTAGTTCTGAACACTGTGTATACTTTAATTATGATAAATGATTTAAGTATAAAATGAAAATATGTAAATGTGGACAATGGAAATTCCATCACTGCAATAAATATGGGATTTTTTCAAATCTTGATAATCATTGTTTGTTTGTGTGTTCACAAAAGATGAAACATAAAATTGAACAGTGAAGCATAACAAATAACCAGAATCAGAACAAACTTAATAGGCAAAATAAAAGGATTATATGGTATACTGTTAGCACTGTATGTTTTTAACTTAATTTCTTTTGCCTGCCTTGTTTTCCTTACTTTTATTAGTGAGACGGAGAAGATGTATTCCAAAATGACGATGTTACCTGATTCAATAATTCAAATGTGAGCAAATTCAAAATCCAACAATGTAACAAAAGGATCCCTTTCAGACATCAAAAAATACTTTTCTTGGATAATTACAGAAAAATATGTGAGCATAGAGAAACTTTCCCACTTGCATCATTCTGCACAGTAAAGGTCAAACATCCAATGATGTAACAGTAAGGAAAACACATTTTAGAAGAAAGTTTTTTTCAGATTTATTTGAAAATTACACTCTTTAAACAGTTTATGCTAATGCTTTTACATAAACAGTCGTCATTGAAACTCGGTAACCCAAAGTGCTAAAATAATACCTGTTATGTCCAGTTTGCGGATGGTCTGTATTGTAGTTTTCCTCGTTTTGTCAGGCTACTTAATGTAGAAAACACAAGTACTAAAATGCAGACTGAAAGTAAAAGATGTGACTCTTCCATCAGAAGAAAACTCCTCAACAACAACAAGCTGCAGGTCACAAAGTTTTTTTTGCTGCCATCTTCTGTAACAACAGTCTCACTGCACTGTTGCCATGACACCACCTATCGTCATCCATCAGGCAAGTATTAGACATCAGTGTAAACAACGCTTTTCTTATGCTGAGCCCTTATCAGTGTGGAGCCAATGACTAAAATATACAATACATAATCTCACAGGTTTGTTTTAAATGCAAATAATATTGTATTTAATGTTGAAACCTGCAATAACAGATTTGCTTTGGCCACTTGGGGTACACGAGTTGGTATATCGCCTTTAAAATCGATACGTTGAACTTGTTGGCAAACAGTTGCTTATTTACTCATCCAACAGTTGCAACATTAGCATTCATTTAGAGTTTATGTCCAGCTAATGAAGTCCAATATTCACTCTCTTTTACCTCTGAACTCCTGGGGGAAATATCTGTTTCCTTAGCCTTTAAATGATCTTTTGTCTGTGTGCGGTTTTTCGATCTTTTTGTTGTACTGAAAACAAGGTTATGAGACCGGTGAGAGTGAAGTAAAAGTTCCAGCTAAACAATGAGCTGAAACTCGCTATGAAGCTGAAGTGGAGCCGCAGATTGAGGTGATAATTCTCTGTAGGTTCATCACAACGAACGACCCCTTTCACATTGTCCCATTGTTTTCACATTGTACTTTGCTCTTTGTGTGTTAATTTCTGCCATCTAATCAATGCTGTTGGAAAAGCATTAATTAACTGTGTGTCAGGTAACAGGCTCCTTTTAGATCCACATGGGGGAAACATTTATCAAAAGCAAAGTTATTAAAACATTAAACAGGTGAATTTAGTCAGTTCACATACCAGGGCATGATAATCCAGGAAATTGTACATTTGTTCCAGGTTGCAACCAGGTCATGGCAAGGTGCTTAAGCAGAGGACATCCTCTAACTTTGATTTATGTGTGTTTATGTTTTTTAAACTATAATATGGAGGAACAAACTGAATATGAAAGCTGATTCACAAAGGACAAAATAAAACAATCTAAATTCACAACTAAATGTAACCATAGAGTTTTCAGTAATGATTTAAATTCATCAAGTGTTTGCCCGTTTACTTTTCTATTTTTTTTTTTTTTTTTTAAATCAGCTGACCTTGTTGGCGACAGAGGATAGAAACTGTGAATATCGTTAGAACTAGTTCCTCCACAGACGCTGTCACACAAAAAGATTTGATGGGTTAAATAACCACCAAGCTAATACTGTGGCATGAAGCTGCCTGCAACAATATTCCCCATTCAGGTTAATATAGTACATGAATGGTCATGGAGTGTGTGAGGGCCTAAACAGTCAGGTCTTTGGAGACGGTTGTGGTACAGGAGGACAGATACCCAGCCAGACTCTCCACCCCTGAATAAACCACAGGATGCAGTCCATTCAAACAGCCATGCTGCTCTAAGTGTCGTCCACTGCATGTGTTTTCGTCCTCATACTCTGCTTTTCGTTGACCGACAGCAGCCAATTCTGACGTCTGACTGACAGGAGGCGAGACCTGCAGGCAGCTGGTGTGGATGTGGTGGTCCTGCAGGGCACAGGTGGCGGATGGGGTTGTGGTGGTGACTCGTGGATCAGAAACCAGGCTGTCCTCCCGCAACTCCTCCCACAAGTTACCTAAGAAAAAAATGAAGAAATACCCGGTGCATTTTGAAAGAGCGCCACCAGTAATTGTTCAGCAGTAAACAGTAATTATGGCTTCAGTCATTTTTCTGAAGAAGACACTGTCACTGTCATGACTCCCTGGGAGACATGAACAGAACCATCGCTGATGTTATTATTAACACCTGTGCTGACAAGTCAAAATGTCCTATGTGAAACTAAAGTGAAAAGTGAAAAGTGAAAAGCATGGATCATTTATGTATAAGAATACACTAATGTCAGCTGAGTAGTTTACTGTATGCTTCCAACCATAATATAAACTTTTTTTAAATAAATTTGGTAATTAAAGAATTACGACCAACAAGGACATTTCAGTTAAATAAATGTGTCAGTGCCTCCTGTTGGACAAACTATGTAATTGAGACACTGTTTCTAAAGTACCTTAAACATAATCTTTTGCATTTATACCGATACCATGTTCCCTGATAATGTCAGTCGTGCCGATATCTAGAGTGAATATTTGTTGTCGTTTGTTGTTAAATTGGATGAAGTTGCATTGTAATACACAGTGAAAGGCCACATGTTTTCTGCTTGTTTTTTGTTTTCTGTCCATCATATCATCTCTATTTGACTCTCATACCTTGCAGCTGCAGGTCCATCAGACTGGGGTTGAGCGTTTCGATGTCATAACTGGCTTCTCCCTCCAACAGAAAGTCCTGCATACTCCTGTACTCATTGTAAACAGGTGGCATCTTGCCAGCCATGGGTGAGTTCAGGCTTCCAGTGGCTGTTGGCTGTCCACAGGGTAAGTACACGGCAAATGAGTTGCTGGGGTGAACGGCAGCAGAGGGGGGATGGTGGCATGGCTGCTGAGGTTGAATATTTGCATACTGTGGACGCTGAATTGGTGAGCAGGGTGGTTGAACCTGGGCTGGGGTGCAAGATGATGAACTGGTTCTGTAGACAGGGGCCACTCTGGATAACAAAGCGGGATTGCTGTAAGGTGGCAAAGACCTGAGCTTGTCCGGTCTCTCTCCCAGTAGACGATCAAGGTCTTCTGTAGTGCGTATCAAACAAAGTTTGAATCAAATACGATGTACTAAAATTATGATCCAGCTTTGATGAGCAGATCAGACAAAAAATGATTAAAAGTAATGAATTCTTATACTTTACTGTAATGAATTCACCGTAAAACGACAACATTATGTTCCACTTCATTTGCTTATTTTTCTGTTCTTACAGACATCATTCAATGACCCACCTGGCCGCGCCATACTAATGCGAACAGTGACGGGGTCCTTGCGGCGCCACTTGTGCAGCTCCTCCTGCATTTTCTCCACCTTGGCTGGATTGAGAGCCCAGAGGCAGCCTTTACGGGACGAGTTCCCATTTTTGTTCTCCACCTTCACAAAGCACTTGTTCAGGGAGAGGTTGTGACGCACAGAGTTCTTCCATCCATCGGGAGCTGCCTGAAAGCAGAGAGGTTTGGACAGATGCAGAAAATGGGAAAGAACGGGTTTAAAGCAGCTGCTTGATCATCTCATGTCAGACTACTTCATGGTACAAGAAGAAAAGCAATGAGAACACATGATTAGGGCTGCCACGTTGAGCTACCAGGACACCTTGAACAATTTTCTATATAAAATGACAGAAAATTGTGAAAGATGTAAAATCACATAAGATGAAGAAGTCGTAAATCCTCACATTTGAGAAGCTAGGAACCAGTAAATGTTTAGCATTTTTGCTTGAAAAATGACTGAAACAATTGATTTTGAAAATAGTAGAAAATATAGTTTATATTGATCGACTAAGCAATTAATCAGCTATTTCAGCTCTAAGCATGTTGTTGAGTTCGTTTAGAAAGTTAAAAGTACCAAAGTGGTGGACCAAACGACAGACCAACGTATTCATCCCTGGCGCTACGCTGCTACTGTGGCTAAACATGACCCATTACATTTTCATTGAGGATCCAAAAAAATAATTTAGTTTTCAATTGATGCACACTTTTACAAATATGAGTGTTACTTCGATGCCCTATCTTGGATTTAATTATCTTCAGGTTCAGTAAAAGCATCTACCTGAGTGCTCACGTACAGAAACCAGGACACCAGGCCCTCGCTGCAGGGAATATTAAAACATGGATTAATTTTTCCACCATCTGCAATGTTTGGTATCTGCATGCCATAGCAAGTGTCCACTGAACTGAAATGAACTCAGTGATACTTGACAATATTCAGAAAGTATTTAGATGCATGTCTAAAAAGAATACTTTGATTTTCCTTGGTGTATAACTTATCATCTGCCTCATGTATTTTCTGGCCCTGCAGCCTGTGTTTAATGTGACAGGCAGCTGTTTGGAAAGCAGCCATCTTTAAAGCGCCTCCTTGAATATGAATGGTAGCAAGTCTTTGAGCTCTTTCCAGAGGTGAGTCTGAACTTTTTTGATCTGTAGATACCTGGAATCCTTCGGAAAATATATACAGTATTCATGACAACCCAAACAGAGGTTGAACACTGCAGCTGGCTCATTTCATCAGTATTAAAGCATAACGGCATGAATTTATAACATGTACCTTCTCAACAATATTATATAATTATGATATGTCTCCTCACAATCTGCCTTCACACACACGCACACACACAGACGATATTAAAACAGGTACAAAACATGTCCTCATTTTACTCTCCATGCCAGCCTCAACAGGTTACTACCCAGCTGGTCCAGGGCCACCTGGCTGCTTTATTCCAGGACTTAATTACCAACCCATAAATGTGACGGTCCAGTATGACAGGTCCACATATGTGAGAAAAAGAGCAGTAAATCAAAATGCTCAAAAAAGTAAGCTAATGTTAAAACAACAAAATGTCAAAATCAGTCAGTTCCCATCATCCCTCTGCAGGAACACAATACCAGCTCCAAGCTTACGATATCCACTAAAAAAATTGACCTAAAACCAGGAGCTCCCGAAACATGCTTTCAATGCCACGACCAGCTAAAATGACTTTAGAGATCGAGCCATTTGTACGAGGTGAAACTGCAGCAGAAAAAGCAGACAAATCCAAGTTTTGTGAACCAATTATAGTACTGACAGTATGAACTGAGATTGTTAAAGTGTTAAAGTGAACTTCTCAACCAAACCTTTTGTTCAGTTCTGCTCGTGCCACTGATTGTGAAGGAATGTTGCTTCTTTAGGTTATAAGTAATAGGACACAGGGATTCCCCAGGTCCCATTCAGGTCATTTGTAAACCTAAAAGCATTAGGTCATAAACTGTCTCTTTCACAACAATACTTCAGCTCTCTGTCTCCAAGTATAACTGGTCAGGATGCAGCTGTCCTGATAAGGCTGGTTCCATCTCTCAGGAGACCAAGGTCATTGACGATAGACAGCGTTATGCCCCAGAGTCCACACTGATATACTGTCTCCTCTTTGTCTCTGAGATATGCACTAAATATGACGTGAAGGAACATACATGACTTACGTTAACTTAGGTAAGCATAGTTCCTTGTTCAGAATCCAATAGCCAATCAGATCTTTATACCTCTTCAGCTGGTTCAGGAATAACCCTATTTGGACTTGTAGTGAAACTCATGTGTAGGACAGGGTTAAATACTCCTTGTCAGGAAGAAACCTTCAGGATCGGGTGGCAATACACAAGTGTTCTTCTTCAGAGCTTCAATAAATGCTTCTGCATGAGACAGCCAGGTCTCCTGAAGCTTCTTCACTCACGACTCAACCAGCTTCCTGATTTACATCAAAGGCCTGAGGTTTTTTAAGTTTTAAGGTTAAATTCAGTGTGTGATCTAGAAAACATTAATTATGATACCTTGAAATAGGGGAAGTGTTCAGTCATGAAGCTGTAGATCTCACTGACTGGCAGGCTTCCTGTTTTACTGTTCTTCAGAGCCATGAAGATCAAGATGCTGCAGACATGAAGGAAATATTTTAACATCAGAATCATATTTATATGTTCTATGTTTGGCACAAACAAAGCAGTTAAATTGAAGGTACCCCACCCATATTCACTGGAATTCCCTTATTTTTCTGGCTAAAATGAATGCGATCAGATTAATTTGAAGATTATAATCACACTGTTGCTTTAACTATGGCTATGTAATAAAGGCAAACAGAAATATAAATGTTGGCAAAAATATGTTGAATTATGGTGCAATGTTACCTGTATGAGTAAATGGGCTTGGGAAAGAGGGGCTGGGTGGTGCCCTCCTGGTGTGATTGAGTGGAGATGGAATATTTTGAGCTGTTGGACTGGCTATTATTAGGGTACAATCTAGGTGATACCTGCAGAGGAGACACACACACACACAAAAAAATTCATAACCTGACAACCAATAAAAAGACAGATGTCAGTAATCATGCCATTTGCTTGGGCTGAGTCATATGTATTGATCCATAAACTGCTATGATGAAGCTTTCACTGACTCGTGTGCTCGTCCTGCCAATGTAAAAACCATGATCAAGTCCGCTGCTTTTGAAACAAATTGGCACCATCTTGCTTTAACAAGGGGCATATATGTTATTGCGATGCCCTCAAATCATAAAGGTAAATCTAAATATCTATCATTCATGATTTCACATGCATGCCATCTTCTACAGCATTCCTCTGTGTCCACTCACCTGCGGTACAGGGCTCGGTGAGCTGTAGGACGGATAGCTTTCAGTCAGGAAACAGGAGGGTTCTACTGGCACAGCTGGTAGTTCTGGGTACAAACTCTGCAAGTATGAGAAAATACAAGAAAATTGTGAAATTGAGAAGCCATATAGACTGTATGATGTTTGTGCAAAAGAGCAGCATGATGTGTTTTTTATGCATTTAATAAAATTTGTAACCCAATTTTGGCCTAAAATTGACTGTGTGGCATACGTTGAAACCTTTAAATCTGCAATAACCGAGTTGTTTGGCAGCAGAAATAAGTTGTGAATGCAACACTGATGTACTGTATTTGCCTTTTAAGGTGACTGTTTGCACATTCAACGGTTACTGAGAAACATTACCATTAATTTGGAGTCATGTTTGTGTTGACTTGATGAATATAAATCCAATATTCATCTTCTTTTAGTTCTGTTTTTGGTCTTTACCACCTCTTGAGGGAAATGTCTGCCTGTTTAGCGCCTAAATGCTCCACCATGTTCACCATCTAGTTGATCACTGTGTCTGTCTGCCATTTGGTGCTGAGCAGGTAGTGTTCAATGGGTTTTTAGAGCATTTTCTCTGAAAACAGCTGCCTGCTGTGGCAGAAAACAACGCTCCGAGAGTGGACCAAAACAGCAAAGTTAAGAAACTCTATAAAGCCAAGGGGAGCTGCAGTCAGGTGATAATTCTCTGTAGGTTCAACGCTACGAGCGACCCCTTTCACATTGTCACACTGTTTTCCCATTTGACGCATTGTTATTGTTAAAATAAGATTAAAAAATTGCTGCTTTCACATTTGCATTCAAATTAAATCTCCTATGTTTGTAATTTTCTGAACACAGATGAATTGCTTCAGTGTGTAGTAGTCCTAACAGGTGAGGAACAAAGTGTGCACATTTGTGGACATCCACTCCGTTTTTTCACTCCCTTTCTTTCTAGTAAACTGACATCAACTTGTTTTGAATCGCACAAAGCCTTAATTGAAATAAAAGGGGAGGATAAAGCAAGTGTACCATAAGTTTAGAAACCTGAACGCTGCCATTGTACTGGTCCCAGGATGTTGGGGCCTCGCTGTGTGAACGAGTGTCAGTGCTGCACACCTCCTGCAGACAGCCGAAGGAAGACGAGCACTGTTGGAGACATCCTGCGGCCGCCACTGCTCCATCGCTGAACTGTCGACGGTACGGATGGAAGCGATCAGAGCTGACAGGGCCTCGTCCCAGTGCTGATCCTGACCCCGAACCAATGGTCCCATCAGCGCTGTGCCTCCTGCTCACTGCTGCAGTCCTCAAGCTGAACGTGTTGCTCTCTTGCTGGGTGAAGCAGACGACCCTGCCCTCTTTTGTCTGTGGCGTGATCATCATCACAGTAGATACAAATCATGAAATATGTAATCTGCACTTGTTTTTGACAATTTGTTGACATACCAGTCAGGGTTGTGCTCAATGTGCATCTCGCCTCCACTCCCTAGACCAAGAAGCTGCCAAGATGCTTACTGTGCATGCTCTAAGGCAGTAGATGATATGAGGGGGGATACCATCATAACCTGCCACCCCCCTCTCCATCCCTTAGTAGCAGAGAGAGAGCAGGGGCAGAGGGGTTGTTTAGTTGAATATGTTATCCTAGTCTGTCTGACTCAGTGATCCTTTATCTGACTGAGGTTTGTGCAAGTTATAATCTATGGTCCCAAACAATATCAAAAATATCAGTAGCCTAACTGCTGTGTGTTATTAATAAATCCATGGTGCTGTCCATGGTGCTGAAGTAACGGACGGATTTATAATTGCGCCTTTTTCTCTCAGTCCCGCCCTTCTGTCAGTTTTGTCTTGTATATCTAATATTCCCTAAACTATATATTATTACTCAGCTACTGTAGCCAATATACTCTACAGAGTAGTGTCATCTTTGTGATCAAAGTGACAAGCAGCAACATGTAGTCACGGAAGAGTGAGAGGATAATAGAGACACACCGCTGCCTGTAGCATTCCTATATTATTGTGATGTGTGGTACTTCTGATTTTGGGAAATATGCTTTTTGGCTGTTGATATTGAGAGGTTCTGGTAGACAGCTTATATTTTTACCTTTGGACAGAGCCAGGCTAGCTGTATATTTCCCTTGTTTCCAGTGTTTATGCTAAGCTAAGTTAACTAGCTGCTCATTGTAGCTTTATATTGGCCGTACAAAGATGAGGGTGGTATCAATCTTCTCCTCTAACGCTCGAAAAGAAAGCGAATAAGAGTATTTCCCAAAATGTTAAACTATTTAAAAGTTAAGTACTGTATGTTGCCCAGGTGTAAGTCATTTGAAAAAAAAAAATATCGATCAATGCAGGTTAAAACATTTGTCGTTGGGGAGGCTATGGAAAGCAAAGACAGATTGTTCACGTGCACACAATTTAATTCAAGCAACACCCCATTCATTATAAAAGTCTGTACATACTGGAGCGCAGACAGCAGCTAAGTGCAACTGAAAGCCGAGCCAGAACTAATTTCCACTGATACACAGAAGAAGCTGTTTGAGGTCAAAACAGAAAAGCCTGAGGCAGCTCAGTACCTGTGATTCTGCCATCTGCTGGCAGGAGGTCCCACGGGGCTCACAGGTGTGTAGGCTGGCCTGAAGGGTTGATGTTTGAGACTTGCCACTGCTTGGGTAAAATGGTGGGGAGTCTGACATTCTGCTCCAAAAGCTGCTCCTGTGAAGAGATTTGAAAAAAAACATGCAAAATGTCAGATGGGAGAGAAAAACTGTCATCTAGTCAGTCACTGACATTTTCTGGCCCAGTTCTGAAGAGATGATGCATATTATTACTGGTTGGCCCAACATGGGTCTGCATAATTTGAGATGAATGACATGTTTCAGTTATTAGGATTGTCAGCTGCATCAGTTCAAATTAAAAGGTCTCACAAATGAAGAGTTCGACATTTTGGGAAATGCACTTGTTCACTTTCTTGTTAGATGAGAAGATTGATGCCACTCTCAGACTACAGAATCTGTACGGTAAATATGAAGCTATCGCCAGCAGCTGGTTAGCTTAGCTTAGCATAAAGTTTGGAAACGGGGAAACATTAGTGTCACTTAGTGAGCTTTAGAGGTGCTGGTAAGCAGATTTAGTTTCCTTTGAAAAGAGCCAGGATACTTGTTTCTAGTCTTTATGTTAAACTAAGCTAACCAGCTCCAAATGTACTGTACAGACAGTAGAGTGGAATCTATCTTATCATCTAACAACTCAGCAAGAAAGCAAATAAAAAATTTTCACAAAATGCCAAGCTATTCCTTTAAATTCTGGAATCAGATAAGAGGAAAATGCAAGTGGCAAAAGATGAAGCTGTTAATTATTGTTGAATGTCATGGTATTATGTGCGCCCTTGCTTGTTGTGTCCTGTAGAGGGCAATGTTAAATACAGCGCGTCCAAGGTGTGACGTCACTGGCACTTCTTCTGTTCTCGCCTGTTGC